>JAPFFP010000002.1:19788095-19828612 GCA_026153255.1 Solanum medicagineum | reverse complement strand
AACATATCTCACTCTGTATGAAGTAACCTTCCTTATGGGAATATATTCCATTTCAGATAGGATTTTTACAAATAGCAACATCAATTCTATATAAAAAAAAACAAACTAAAAATAACAAAATATCAAAAAATAAGAATGCAATTATAATGACATGTCTGATTCTATGACAAAAAAAAAACAAACTAAAAATAACAAAATATCAAAAAATAAGAATGCAATTATAATGACATGTCTGATTCTATGACAAATCTTAAGCAATCACAAGACAAACACAAGATTCTGTCCCTACCAGTCATCTACCCTAATACGCGATTTTTTTTTATATAAGGACATGTCCTCGGTGATACAAAATTTCGTCATATCCTATCTAACCACATCTTTCCAATACTTTTTTGATCTAATAATAAATTATATTGTTAATATATTTATGTACAACAACAATATATCCAGTTAAATCCTACAAGTGGGGTCTGGGAGTTAATATGTTTATGTAAAAGTTAAAAATACCCATTAAATAAAATATTAATAATACACATAATTAGCATATGCTTTCTTCTTCTTCTTTTTTTTTTAATCTCCACCGACTCACCACCACCGCCTACCCCCATTGGACCTCTTCACAGGAATTGAAAATTGGGTTTTTTGTTTGAAACTAGCCATTGACATTTACTTTGAAAGTGGTTTGTTGACCGGCCAAAATTTCAATTTTCATCAATTCTTCTTAATCTGATCCTCAGCTATCAGTCTTCTTAAAGAATATTTTCTTGGCAAAACTAATCAGATCTATTAGATCAGAGAAAAAGTTGCAGAGATATCTTAAGCTTTGAGGGTGTTTTGGAGAACAATTTGGGATCTTATAGATCTGATCTATAAGATCTGTTTTTTTTTTTAATTTTCTTGACTGTCACAAGGTAGTGCAACTTTGTCGATGGATTCGAAAAGACATTAAGGAGCAGCATATTTGTAGCAACTCACCGGAGTCGACTAAAATCTCTGAACTGAGGTATTCTTAGAAGCAATTATATTAGTTCCTTGATCTTTAAATGTTTCTACTGCTTCAACACTTACTACAACGATCAGAGTCTTCAAATCTTGTGGTGATGCCTATGACCGAACACGCCACCGATGGGTCTAGCCCACAGAGGAATTCGTAGTGCTTTTGTCTAACATATAGATCAATGGAGCGAAACAGTTGAATCATAATCCAGTTTCATTTGCTAGTTTATTGAAGCCCAAGACCATACAACCCAATCTTCCAACCATCGCAATGAAACCAGTCACAATGCTGCATGGGGAACCTAATATCACTTGAAAATCATCGAAGGTTAAAGCTCTTATAGCTAAAGAAAATCTCCAATATGCGATTGTTGGAAAATTTTCTCATGGCAAATCGGAGATAGTGGAGTTGCGAAAACAAATCATAGGGCAGTGAGAAATTAAGAGTGAATGCACAATAGGTGTTCTTGATACACGATATGTATTGATTAGATTAACAAGCTTGAAGGATTATGTGCATCTACTTTCTACTACAACTTTTCATATTAAAGCAAGGGATAGGTATTTGTAGATGCGCACATTGAAATGGGACACTTGATTTGAGCCGGATCTTGAAACTACAATTAGGGTCGTGTGGATCTCTTTCCCAGATCTACCACCAAATTTCTTTGCAAAGGAGGCGATTTTGTCAATTGTTACTGTAGTAGGCAACCCATTAACAGTGGATCTGGCAACAAAGAACCGAACAAGGCCTAGTTGTGCTAAGGTTAAGGTGGAGGTAGATATGACAGCCAAATTATCCCAAAGAGTGAAAATTGCAGAGGAAGATGATACTACAGGGGAAAACAAGTTCAAGTGGATTAAAGTCCAATATGATCATATGCCGAAATACTATAAGGGACATGATGAAAACAATTGTTGGACAATTCATCCAAATCTTTATGATGATAAAAAGGGGAAGGATGGTACTAAAGGGGAGGATGCAAAGAAAGACAGCAAGGAGCAAGAGCAGGAACAAAACTTTAACAAGCAGAACTAAAATGAGTGGATGGTTAGAACCAAGAACAAATGCATTCGGGATAAGTTGGGCCATGTCATAGGGGAAGTTGAGGTGAATGATGATAATCCATATAACGTTCTGAGGGAGGCAGAAGATGGGGAAGGAAAGGAGACAACACCAACATCAAACCCACCAATGACAACTATAAGATGAGTGAACCAAACCTTTGGAAAGAGTAATGAGAATGAGTCACAAAACATGGAGAAGCATGAGTAGATAAATTTAAATCCTAAGGAGACTTTGGATAAAAAGCAAGATGCTCCACATAAGGGCGATAATAACACTGGGGTTGAGGAAGACAAAGTATTGAAAGGAGCTATAGTGGTGTATACGGGGAACATAAAGTAGTGACCTCACTAGTTATTCAAGATGACCATTCACAACAACCTGAAGGTGAAGCTGGTGGAACAGAGAGGAATGAAGTAAAAGAGGATAAAGTGGATATGTCACAAGCAATAACAGTAGTATCCAATCAAGGGGATTTATCACCAATCCAATCTGAAAAGTTGAAAGGAAAGTTCAACAAGCCTAAGAAACAGAATGCACCTTTAAGAGGTTGGATCGGGTTCTATACAACGACAAAATGCAGGACTTATTCCCTCTTGTGGAGGTAGAGCACTTACTAAGGGATGAGTCAGATCATGCACCATTGTTACTAAATGTTGTGTAACACCCCACCTCTTACAATACTAGTACTATGCAAATGAAACGTGATGTGAGTTTTCAAATTAGCGCCTATTTTTAAAAGTGTTTGAATCTCATGTTATAGGGAGATATGTGCGTCTAACACTTAAGAGGGTCGAGTGTATACATGTTTTCTGTAAGTTGAGGGGATCACGACCCTAAACAAAGTGAGAGAATTGAGGTGCTTGTAGGACTTAAGAACCTAGCAGGTGAGTCACCTACTTGCTTAGCTTAAATTTGCTAGCTATATGGAGACGATGCCCAACATCGAATTTGTCCAAGTCCAATTATGAATAAAGTCCATGTTAAGGGTGTAATTTTAGCCCATGTTTTAGCATCATAAGTGGACTTTCTTTTCAGTCCAAGATGAATAATAAAAGGGCCCAAGTATACCACAACCTACTTGTCTAATTGGGCCCAAACTAACTGAAGAGAAAGTTGGAAAATGGGCAACCAAAGCCCATCAACTTTGAGATCCAATTAGGCTCAAGTGAAAGGGACAAGCTTCTGCATCACCACCTTAATAATATAAGGCTTAAACTACACAAGTAAGTCGGCCAAGAAGTCTTTTAAAAAGGAATGAAAACAGCCCCTTAAGCCATTTCAACTTAGACAAAAAAAATTTGCATTCTTGGTTGTTCTTTGCTCTCTTTCAAGGTGTGAAAAACAAGTCTCATAACCTTATAAGGATCCCTAAACAAGCTCTAAACCTTGAGTTTAAAGACAAGTAAATCCAAAGAAACAAGCTAATTATACATGTACTGAAAGTTTTGGACAGCATGTATCCAAAGGATTATTGTACACTTTTCTTGTTAATTAAGGGGATTTTCTCTTCTTGGTTGGTTGTATTATGAAGTAACACTCATGTATTAACAAAGGTTTGTTTGTAAATGATGAAACTAGGCTGCTGCACCACTTTTACAGTCTGCAAAAAAGAGTTGTTGTATAAATTCGTAATTGTGCTGTTAAAAGAAACTTGTGGGCTGATAATTGGAAATTGTTGTTTCACGATCTTCACCTAATTTAGGACTATTTATGGAATAATATAAGTCTGGTTTTATGTGTAAAAACATTGGATACAGTTTGGGTAAAGTTGAAACAGGTTCGGGATTGTTGACGTCGAAATGTGGCGAAGGGATGTAACGTTATACCGCCTATTTGTATGTCATGTAGAGTTATTATGTGTTGTGCTTTGTGGGCTATTTTAAGACTATTATGGCACTAGAACAGGCTGCACGTGATATGTATAAACAGGCTGCACATGATATGTATATGAGAATGTGTATTAGAAAATACGATTAGAGGCGTAAAGTTTGAAAGAGTATGCTCGGATTTATAAATACCCGTTTGCTGCCCGTATGTTATTTTTTTATGAGATTGGGATGCCGAGATATAACTATTGACTGCTAATGCTAGTTTTATCACCTAATATGTTGTAGATAAATATTTGGAGGAAGGAAAAGTTATCTCGAGGTAATAACGAGGTCGTACAGCGAGGTATGTAAGGCTACTTGATTTCGTATTACTTGGCATGAAATCTAGATTTTTTCTTGGCACATAAAGACACTTACCAACTCCGACACAACTATTAACTGTGTCTCCACTCTTTCACATGTTCATATGCTCGCATATATAGTCACCTTTAAATTTACATCATACGTGGATACGAAGTTACATGGGTTCTTGTTGCTAAATAAAGTTCACGAGTTATTTCATCTCATACACATTTCATTATTTATGTAACGTAATCTATTCATTATCATATTGTCTTGTATGATTATGTACATATCACATGCTATATATACAACCTTACAGCTCTAATATTGTGACCACCAAAAGAATCATTTCAAAGGTAATTGAAAGGTGAAGTATATTGCTTATTAATGGGTGGTAACCCGAGGGGTGGAAGAATCACCTAGCCAGAGTCGATCCTATCACGGGGGGTAACCCAAGAGGTTAAAGGAAAATCCTAGCTAGGGCCGATCCCGATATAGATTTACTATTGATTAGCTAGTCATTTGTATTACATATTATACACAGATTATACAGTAAAGGTAAAGTAATAAAAAGAACATAAAGTACATGATCCCACAGTATAACTAAAGGTGGTCTCTTATCCTACACTAGTGCATAGTTTCATTTGAGTTGTTACTTCATATACAGTATTTCCTGCCTTACATATTCAGTACATTATCTCGTAGTGACGTCCCTTTTGGGGGACCTGCATTTCTTGCTGCAGGTACAGGTGCGAGTAGATCTCCCCAGTAGGAGTACAGGATATCCAACTGCTGTTACCAAGCTCCAGGTTACTTCGGAGCTTTATGTGTGTCTAGAGCTTATATTTTTGTATTGTACAGTTAGTCGAGGCGGGTCCTGTCCCAACCCTTATCAGATACTTTTTCTTATCTAGAGGTTTTGTAGACTATGTAAATTAAAGTGTGGTCATGTCTCATACTTTAAACATCGATGACCCTAACGGCCTAGCCATTTGCATCTCCTTTTGGCTTGTTATCACTGTTTACTTTCTTAAAGGAATGTTGAATGTAAAATCCCTTATAATATGTATAGAAAGTGCATAGATACAGGTTGGTTCTCTCGGGCTTTATTGGCTACGGGTGTCAGTCCGCCTTAATGGGACTTGGGGCGTGACATGTTGATACTGTTAAGGATGATGTAGTTAGACCTTTTAGATTTCTCAACTTCTGGGTAAAGGAGAAATCTTTTCAAGAAACTGTGAAGAGACATTGGACAACAGACTTTGAGGGTAATCCTTTTTTGATATATCATCACAAGATGAAAAAAATAAAAAAGGCATTGGCACAATAGAGTGGGGACACTTTTGAAAATATTTTTCAAGAGATTATTACATTGGAAGAGGTCACAAAGGTAAGGGAGGAGGAGATTGAAATTATACCAACAGAAGCAAATAGGGCAGAGCTTCATAAAGCATAGGCAGAGTTGCAATTGTAGTCATGCAGAGAAGAGAAATTTTGGAGACAGAAAGCAGGCATGGAATGGTTTAAGATGGGAAAAGAAATACAAAATTATTTCATTCTATGGTCAAGGGTAGAAGGGCCAGATTAAAGATCAAACGATTTAGAATGAAGAAGGGGTATGGATGGAACAACACGAGGATATTGCAAAGGGAACTGAGGAGTTTTATAAAAAACAACTCACAATGCAGGCAGACCAGGAAGATTATGATATGTTGAAAGAACTATCGTGTGTGGTCAATGATCTAATGAATGAGGAGTTGCAAAAGGTACCAACAATGGAAGTCCATGAGGCAGTGATGGGGCTAAACAGGGACAATGCAGCAGTTTCTAATGGCATGACTAGAGCATTCTTCAGAGTATCATCGGAGATCATTAAAGAGGATGCATATAATATGGTAAAGGTTTTCTTTGGAGGTGATCAGATACCAAGATTTATTTCACATACAAATCTAGTTCTTCTTCCAAAGAAATTGGTGGTTAATACGTTTTCAGATTTGAGACCCATCTCACTAAGCAACTTCATGAATAAGGTCTTTTCAAGAGTTATTCATGAAAGGCTCAAACCTGTGTTGACATTGTTTATTTTAAAGGAACAGGTAGGTTTTGTGAAGGGAAGAAGTATTACGGAGAATGTGCTTATGATGCAAGAAATAGTATCTGAAATCAGACAAAGGGGCAGAATTCCAAATATGATTATTAAATTAAATACGATAAAGGCCTATGATAGGGTGGAATGGGTGTACCTATTAAAGGTATTGAGGAAGATTGGATTTGGGGAAAAATTTATTGATATGATTTATAGGTTGCTTAGTAATAATTGATACTCATTACTAATTAATGGGCAACCTAGAGACTTTTTCAAATCCTCAAGAAGGCTAAAGCAAGGAGATCAATTATCTCCTACTTTATTCATTATAGCACCAGAAGTGCTTTTCAGATCCTTGAACAAATTACTGAATCTAAGAGAGTTCAAGACATTTAGAATGCCAAGAGGTAGTCCTAAGTTGAATCATCTGGCTTTTGCAGACGATATGATCATTTTGTGTAAAGCGGAAGTGAGAACCATGCAATTGGTGGATGATGTTTTGTTCTTAGAAAGTATGAAAATACATCGGGGCAGAAGGTGAACAAGGACAAAAGTGCTATTTACATGCACCACAAATGTACAACATGGGGATGTAGTGGTGGCAGAGGTGGCTCTGGGTATTATGAGGAAAGATTTTTCCTTTAATTATTTGGGATGTCCAGTCTTTTACAAAAAGAAATAGAAACTTTTCTATCAACAATTAATCAATCGGATTAGCTCGAAGTTGCAAGGATGGAAAGACAAATTACTGTCATATAGAGGTAGGACTATCCTTAGTAAACATGTACTCCAAAGCATTTCAATACATTGTTTATCAGTGATGAATCCCCCAATGGGAGTATTGAATGAAATCCAAAAATGATGGCACAATTCTTTTGGAGTAATTATATTGGGGGTAAAGGAAGACACTTGACAAAGTGGAATAATTTATGCCTACCAGAGTCTGAAGGAGGCGTAGGTTTTAGATTATTGCATGATGTCTCTACAGCCCTTTTCTGCAAGTTGTGGTGGAATTTTAGGACTAACAACTCTATGTGGAGTAAATTCATGCAAAACAAGTACTGCAGGAAGAGGAATGCTAATGAAATAATATGAAAGCAGGGATGTGGAGGTTCACAAGTCTGGAAAAAATGCTAATGGCCAGGGATCTAATAGAGCACCAAATTGTATGAAAAGTGAAGGGAGGAGGCTTAATGGTTTGGTATGATAATTAGACTGGGTCAGGTGATCTGTACACTATATGCATTGAAGAGAATACCTATATGGAAGATCAGTCAACAGTCTTGGAGCTTACAGATCATGGAGAATGAATATCGAATTTTTGCAAGAGTTATTTCCTCAAAAAATAGTCAACATATTGCGGGCAACATTAAACCTCCTAAAATAGGAGGAGAAGAAGATAAACCTTTCTGGGCTCTGGAGGCTAATGGATCATTTTCAATCAAGAGTGCATCAAACTACATTAGACCCAAGGAGGATAAGAATAAAATCTTTAAATGGATATGGAAGAACCTGCCATTTAATATGGCATTCTTATTATGGAAACTATGGAAACAAAAGATTCCTGTGGATGACACTTTAAGGAGATGGGGAATTGAAGGGCCCTCTAGATGCTGGTGTTATGAGGAAGGTGCTCAAGAAACACTGTCACATGTTTTCCTAAGATCACCCATTGCTAATAGGACCTGATCCGACTTAGGTTTCTACATGCAAGGATTGCCATTAAGGGAGGTTATAATGTGGTGGCTGGGAACAAAAGTTAAGAATGATATGAGACCATCTTTTAGAGCCATCCTTGGCTTTATTATATGGGAATCGTGGACAAGAAGAAACAGGAGGAAACATGAAGAGAAATCTACTTCAAGATCAAAGATAATTAGTAATATCTTGAGAAATATGCGGAGATTGATTCAGATCAGAAGACCATCATTCCAGGGAATATGGAATTGGCCAGAGATGTTGAAGAAGCTGGAGGAATACAGGCCTAGACTAAAAGTAGTCAGGGTAGAATGAGAGTCCCCCCCTCCCCCCCGGACAATTGCATCAAGTATAACACAGATGGGGCATCTAGGGACAGCTTATCCTGATTTTGCCTAAGGGATCACAGGGGAGATATAACCTATGCAGAATGTAAAGCAATTGAGGATACAACTAACATATATGCAGAAACCAAAACAATATTAGTAGTATGCAAGCATTGCAAACAAAATAACTACAATCAGGTTATCATCCAGACTGATTCTTTGATGCTTCTGTAGGTGTTAACGACATAATGGGGAACACCATAACATATTGTAGAGTTGATAGAGGAGATACAGGAATGTATGTAAAACATAAATCACACTTTTGAGCATATATTGAGGAGGAAAATCAATTAGCAGATTATTTGGCAAACACAGCCTTAGATAGAGGAGATGCTACATTCATATACTTCATAAGTTTAGACAGAGAAGCAAGTAGAATTATCAATAGTGATAAGTTACAGAGCCTATATTTCAAAGTATCCCCATAAAAATAGCAACTCACTTTTACTAGCTAATAGAGAAGGGGATGGAGAAGATGCAGGATCCATTGACATTACAGATCCACTAAAGCTTGATCATAAATGTGGGGTTAACCCAGGGAGAAAACATAAGCGGAGATCTAGAGTTTCTAGGGAAGAAATTGAAAGGGTAGGATTAGGAAACCTGACAACAAATACTTGGTTATATATAGACTACGTATTATTTGAACTAGGTCTGAGTTTGGGCCAATTATATTTTTTTGTTATTTTTCTGAATTGGGGTTGGATTCAACTCCATTTTGTACATGTTTTTCATTAATAAGAAAATCATATTTTGAATTAAAAAAAAACTACACTTAATTGAGAAAAAAGAAATAGCATATGCTTTTTTTTCTCGTCATGCTAACCAACCCCATAAAAAACCACATAAAGTATGTCGATTAGAATTGTGATGCAATGATAGTATTATTTCGCAAAATTTGAAAAAAATAAAAAAGAACACGTAGAGTATATGCATTAATGGGAACCCAACCCTTCCGCTCCTTTTTAGAGCTCTGAATAGTGAATGAAGTTCTATCAATTGCCCTCTCCCAACTCCGAAAACTCTCTCTCTGTAGAAACTTCTCTTCTTCTTACTAAACTTTATTCTCGTTTTCGTCTCTGTTGTTGTTTAATGGAAGTGAAAACTCAGCATTCTCTGTCTACTTTTGATTTCAGCTCTCACAATGAGCATCATCAGTTTTCCTGCATACAAAACTCCGGCACCTCTGTTTTTTCCGATCTACGTGAGCCGGAATGCGTCTGCTCTGTTTCAAACGCTGCCATGAAAGTGCAGAAGGTTTATAGGAGTTATCGTACTCGGCGCATGTTAGCTGACTCTGCCGTGGTTGCTGAAGTGCTCTGGTATTGATCAATAACTATTAACAACATGTACACAAACTCTCTCTTTTTTTTTAAAAAAAAAATTGTCTGTTATTTTTAATTTTGTATAAAACAGATTTGGTTGAGATCATGAAGATCATATAATAGTGAGTTAATGGTCAGAAATAAACTCTCACTTTTTCGGAGTTTCCTTTTTCTACTTGAACTATCACCGTCTATAAACGGAGACACAAATGGTATAGTTCAGGTAGGAAAAGGAGGTAGATGGTGATAGTTAAAGTAGTACAAGGAAATAATTGATGGTTGGGCGCGAAGCTAGTGAAGAAATGATAGTTCAGATGTGTTTTTGATCTTTATATCTATAATCGATCTCAATTTTCTTAGCATTGAAGTGTAGTAATTGTTGTTGTGCGTATTGTTATACTCAGTCTACAGTGAAAAGGAGGATAGTGATTTACACTTCAATAGTACTCTAAAAGGAGTAATTATGCATATTTGTGTTGGTTACTGTGTTATTCTGTGATCTACTTGATGAGTCTATCACAAATCACATTGAGGAGATTAGTAATTATTTCAATATCACTCTAAAAAGGAATAATAATGTATATTTATGTGTGAATTTGAAGGTGGCAAGCCATAGATTATGCTCGATTGAATCACAGTACAGTTTCTTTCTTCAACTTCCTAAAACCAGAAACCGCATCTTCCCGGTGGAATCGAATAAGCTTAAATGCTTCCAAGGTATTCTTACATTTTTATTCGAGAAAATGATCACAAACACACTTGAACAATCACTTTTTTGGCAAGTTTTACTCCTCAAACTATCAGTTGTTTTCTTTTCTAGACTATCATTGGTGGTTCCATTTTCCTACGTACATCATCATCATCTATGTATTAGAACACCTAGTTGAGTGGATGGTGATAGTACAAGTAGGAAAAGGGAACATAATAGTTGGTCGAGGTGTGTTTTTATATAGGTGTTGATAGTTTAGGTAAGAAAAGGGAACAACTGATTGTTGGGGTGTGAAACTTGTGAATGTGTGATACTTCATATATGCTTTTGACCATTAACTCTTCTTATTTTGAGTCATAATACAACAACTTTCAGTCAGTTTATGAAGAAATACAAAATGGATTCAAATATAATTCCGTATTGGTCAGGTCGGTAAAGGAGTGTCCAAAGATGCTAAAGCTCAGAAGTTGGCATTTCAACACTGGATTGAGGCGGTGAGTCACTGAGACTTTCTCCTCTAGCTTTCCATTATCCTGCTTATTCTGAAAATTTCCCATTCAATTTGTTGGTTTTTGTAAAAATTTTGTTTTTTTGATCTTGGTATTGTTGCATTATAGATTGACCCACGCCATCGTTATGGGCATAACTTGCATATTTATTATGAAGAATGGTGTAAAACTGACTCTGGTCAGCCCTTCTTCTTTTGGTAAGAATGTTGACATTGTTTGTTCTCAGGACTTGTTTTTAAAAAATTTCATTGTTTAAGATTTTTCCAACCTTTTTCTTATAAAGTGAAAAGTCTTCTCTTTCGTTGTGTTCTCCAATCTATTCCAAGATTGTATAGTGCTTCTAACCGAAGAGGAAATGCATGTGTTTCTCATAAAATTTTGAATTCTAGATGAATTTTTCACCATATCTTGGTGAAATATTCTTATTTTACCTTATTATATAGTTCAAGAATATTCTGCATTATTGGCTTCTCTTTTCTCTGGTGCAATTTCTTTGCCATATGGATAAGACAACATGTATGTTTCTGTGAAGCTATTTATAAGATGTACAAATCATGACGGATGTTCTCTAAGGTTGCTTAGGATTTTCTAAAAACTGCAGGTTGGATCTTGGAGATGGCAAAAAGGTTGATCTCGAAGAATGCCCAAGATCTAAGCTTCAGAAGCAAAGTATCAAGTACCTTGGACCTGTATGTATTGAATCTTTTGTTACTTATGCACTGCATATCATGAGTCTTAACACTAGTCATTAATTAAAACAGACAACCAGCTTAAGTACTTGTGTGGACGCTGTTACTCTTCAGTCTTCATGATAGATCTGATTAGCAATATTTTAGACTATCTGATATTTATGCAGTTCTTTTACATGTTCATGTTGCCTATCTTTGTCCCTTAAGTGAAGCTGTTAACTTCTGCATTATCCTTTAGTCGTACTGCCTGATATTAGCATGTGGTTCTGATTGTTTCCTCCTAATCTTTCTTTAATCAGCAAGAGAGAGAACATTATGAATGTATTGTTGCTGAAGGAAACATTGCGCATGAAAAAACTGGAAATCTTCTTGATACAACTAAAGGGTTGCCAGGGGCAAAGTGGATTTTTGTGATGAGCACGTCAAGAAGACTCTATGCTGGTGAAGTGAGTTGTAAAATAGTTATTCT
Organism: Solanum medicagineum; assembly: GCA_026153255.1. NCBI lineage: Eukaryota > Viridiplantae > Streptophyta > Magnoliopsida > Solanales > Solanaceae > Solanum > Solanum medicagineum. The sequence goes on along the minus strand of JAPFFP010000002.1, from coordinate 19,816,505 downwards.
GTAAACGCATTGCGATGATTATCCTTGTTAGTTTATAATAAGATTTATGCTTTTTCAGAAAAAGAAAGGAATGTTTCATCATTCCAGCTTTCTTGCTGGTGGAGCTACTTTGGCTGCTGGAAGACTAGTCGTTAAGGATGGAAGAGTTGTGGTATGTCAGTTTCTGTTATCTCAATTATTTCAATCGCGTCTGTCATTTAAATTTTTCTCTTACAGCAGCTTGTGGTAGTAGGTAAGGGCATATATTTCAGATCATACTGATTAGGTTGTTTCCATTCCCTTTAGTCACACTTGAAGTCTTCTCACTTTAAAACCAATATCAGATGGCTGCTGCATGCCTAATGCTGAACTCATACTTTCTCAAATGAGAAAATGCTTCGTATGATAGTGACAATGTCCTCTGGATAAAGTCTGATGTTCGTAAAACCATCCGAAGGAACACTTCTTTTCATCACTCATTCAACCACACAATCCAAGTTGATATATGCCTCCTTCTATATAATTCCTTTTCATCATACACCCTGAGTCTTGACTCTTACAGATGAAACTCTAGAAGAAGAAAGCTGTTCTTTAGCTTTTTGTCTTCCTCATTACATTAATGTATTCAGCTACTTTATTTGCAAACGATATGTGTTAAACAAGGATGGTATGCTTCCTGAATTCTTTGCATGTAACTCGAAAGCTGAATCTAAGTTTCTATTTACAATCATTTGGTTGGAACTTAGCTGTATCCTTGACATGTTATTCCTTTCAGTCTATTTCAGCATATAGTGGACATTATCGCCCAACAGAGGATGGGCTCGACAGCTTTCTATCATTTCTTCAAGAAAATGGGGTGAACCTGGATGAAGTTGAGGTTGGTGTTTTTTTCTTCTCAGTGTTGCTACTTTTAATGCCTAATGTTCCAGAACTCTGAACAATCAGGTTTATTGAGGAATTAATCTTGGGAAAAGCACCAAGCCAGTGTCAAAGATATAGAACAGTATAATTTAGGATAGATGCAAGCCCTCCAGGCCATCAAAGTTGGAAATATTTCTCTTTCGCGCAATGTTCGATAGAAGGAACGACCATGAGTTACTACTCCCTTCGTTTCAATTAGTTTGTCTTACTCTCCCTTTTAGTCCATTTAAAAAAGAATGCCTCTTTCCTATTTCAAGTCAAAATCAACCAAACAAATTGAAATAGATGGAGTATTGTTAAGATAGAATTCAATTCTCTCTTACTCTAATATTTACTCTACATACTTCTGTGCCATTTTGTACTTCGGATGTGTAGTAGCCTAGCTTTTCTTAGTCAATTTCCACCCTCAGTCTCTCTGTTTTAATGGGTTGAGGGGGATTTCTCTTTGACAGAAAGGACGTGATGCTTATAAATCACAACTAATTGAGTTGTGGTTACCTTACTGACTACTCTAGATGTGATTTCACTTGCCTTTTCTCGTGATGAATTGTCCACTTTAAACAATATAATCGCCGTCTTTCCTGATCTATCATCAGATAAGAAAATCAAATGAAGACTATGAAAGTTATGAAGACAGAAAATCTATTGGAAGAGTCTCTACATCTGATTTTTCAGCTCTATCTGATTCTCTTTCTCAAGCTGATCCTTCAAAGGAAGAGGAAGAAGTCCTTCCCTCAGAATCAGCTAGAAATCTGGTAGCTCAAACTAGTAGCTATAACCGATCGCTCTCAGGCGGTCTTCAGATCCCAGTGGCAGAGGTGCGAAGGACTCCAATACTACGAAGGATACATTCCGAGAAGTAGACAAAGTCACATCAACTTCCGCTGGTATGGTCAACAGGCGCTGGACCAAGAATTGGCTGTGTTGCTAACTTCCCTGTTGAGCTTAAATGGCAGGCCTTGGAACTGACTAACCTCTCACCTAGACCTTGTTCTGTATGATCAACGACAATTCCTATGCCGGTTCATACTCCTCTTGTTAACTTGCAGCCTATCGCTCTCCACTTGTGTAAATGTCTTGTTCTTTTGTTTATTCTCTCAGCTGTTTTTTCTAGTGTACTCTCTTCATGTTCATCCCCCTCCCAACTTTCAGCTTGATATTATAACGAAATAGTGGTATTATCAAATCTGCAGTTTTAGCTCTTTAAATCAGCTGGTTGAATGCAGACATCATCCTGGCAAACTGAATTGATGTATCCAAATTTCTCATCAAATCAATGCCATTTAGGATGGATGTGAAATAACACACGTCTCGGGGTGTGCTACTGAGGAAATGTTTTTCAATTTTTTCATGTTTGATGTAAAAATATCAGGAAATATTATTCCAGGAAAACAAGTTCCAACCAACAAAAGTAGAGTTCAGGATCTTCTCTTATTTGGTTGGAAACATTTAGAGAAAGAGATCTAAAAGGACGAGGAGAGAAGCCTTATATTTTACTGCTTGCCTCTGATAAAATATTAGATGTGCTTGTAAGTCAAGTGTTTATAAAGCAAATTCTCTCAAAACGAATAATGTGATCATGAATAATTTTTGAGATAACTTCTTTATATTCAAATGGCACATTAAGACACACCAAAACCAAACACTGGTTATACAACTCAGCAACATAGGAACTAAGCTACTCCCCTTCGTCCCATTTTATGACATCTTTTGACTTGGTATGATATTTAAGAAAAAAAAAGGAAGATTTTTAAAACTTGTGATTTAAAATGTGGTTGAGAATTATTTCGTTAAGTATAAAAAGAAAATTTTAAATATAAATTGTTTCCAATTAGAGTAAGATGACATTCTTTTTAGGACGGATCTAAGAGGAAAAGACATCACATATATGGAACGAAGGGAGTATCTTGTCTATTATATTCTGGTATCGAAAACATTAACATTTTGTGAGAGGATACGAAGCATGCTTTCGGGCTCATTTTTCTACCAAGGCAAGCATTATAAGAACCATTAACATAATTTTATAACTAATAAATTGACAAATTTTAGATAAAAGTAATTAAAATTATAGAATTTAATTCAAAAAGCTGAGAGCTCGATATATTCACTTTAATATACTTATTGCAATGCTTGAAAATATAAGAAGAAATTCACATTGTTCAAAACTTCTCGATTATTGATTCTTATTTTTGATAGAGTATTACTTCAACTTATCAAAAATTTGATGAATCCAATGTATCTGCTGACAAAATATAGTAGGCAAAACATTATTTTCTTGATTTCTTCTATTAAAAGATTCAAAAGATGATGATATAATATAAAAAAATATTACTATCACTGTATAACTTTTTATCATAAATAATGGATTTTCCCTAAGTAGACTTTTGGACATGTGATTTCATCTCGTGATTTAAAATCATAAGATGGAATCAACGTTTGGACATACCAAATCTCAAATTTTTTAAAAAATTTGATTTTACAATTTCATATTACGATTTCACATTCTTTAAATACAAATTTGACCCACGAATTTGTCTTTTTAAAAGAATCATTTTATATTATATAATTTTTTTAAAAAGTGATGAGATATGAACATCATGATATATTTACTAATGATATTGACCAACAAATGCTCAAAGTAACAATGTTGGAGGATTATATTGAAGAATAGTATAATACAGTCTTTTCAATACTTTTTATTGAACTAACTACGTTCTTTGTTCTAGTTTATACGACTTACTTTCCTTTTTAGTCAGCACAAAAAAATGACACGTTTCTATATTTAGTAATAATTTAATTTTAAAATGCTTATTTTATCCCGAGTGAATTGCTTTCTAGCTGCTCAAATATTTATAATTTATTTTAGACTATTAATTTAAAAAATATTTTCTTTCTTTATTAAACTCTGTACTAAGTCAAATAAATTCATATAAATTAAAATGGAAGGAGTATATATTTTTTTAGAATAACATTATGATAGTATATTATATTTTTATTATGACCTTTTGCTTATTTAATAAAATTTTATAAATAAATAGATAAATTCTATAATTTGTACAACATATGAAATTTTTATATTTATAAATTTATAAACAAAAAATATACTTAAAAATTCAAATTACATGTCTGGGAAAAGGTGGAGTTCCAACTTCCTATCTCTTTTTTGATTTCATCTCACATGCCAAACAGGGCCTAAGAAAACAAAAACACAAAGCTGTTTTCGCATTTGGGTCGAAATTCTCCTCGTTCCCTCACTCTGAAGACTGAACTACCTGAATCCCGTACCAGAAACTTCAGTAATGGCGTCCAACGTCGATACTGCCGACGGCGAGACAGTAATTCTCAACTGTATCGACTCCGAAGGGTCCAGACTAGATGGAGATCACGAAGAAATTGTCATTTCAACAACTGAAGTCAATCAATGGGACTTAATATCACTTGCCCATCGCCCAAGCATTAAAATCAAAGCTAATCGGCAAAGGCAAAATACCTTTTTTGTTTATTTCTCTCTGTTTTACCTACATCATCTATAAAAGAAGTGTTTAATTTTTGCCTTTTCGTTTCACTTTGATTTTTGAAGTATAGGCTCATTCAACAGTCCTCGTACTTTCACGGACTATTTAGTGGAAGCTTCAGGTAACTTTCAATGAAGTTCCTATGTATTGTATGCGTTTTGAGTATATTTGTACACAGTAGTGGATCATGATTTTCTTTGAGGGGTTCAAAGTTTTAAGAAGTAGACACATTAACTGATGGAACAGGGTTTGACATTTACATTATATACATAAAAAATAACTTTTTCCATATAAAAATAGTATAAGTTTTCACCGAAAGGGGTTCGGATGAACCCTTGATTACCACGTGGCTCTGCCACTGGTTGTACAATTTCGTTTTACTTTGAAACGAGTTGGGAACACAAGATACTGGTTTTGCTGCTTGTTTCTTGGTGAAGTGTTTACTATGGTTATAATTAAAGTTTTTCTGAAAAAGAAAATGTGTCCTTTTCTTTTGAGACATACTAAAAAAGAAAATTCGTTTTTGAACAGAGGGAGTAGAACCTTAAAACCTCTTCTAACTTGAGACTCAACCAGACCAATAAGGCAAGGCCCTCCTTATGTACAAATTTGATGATAAATCTTGATTTAACATCTTCTCTGTAAATATTGAGACTACTTACAGAAAATGCTGCTCATATTACTAGTCAAGGCGTCATGGCACTTGGAACTTTCAAATCCCAGATCCACCTTCGTTTTTAATTTGTTCCAAAAAAGAATTTAATACTTCCTTATTTAGAAACAATTTAACTTTAAACTTTACATTTGCTCTTTGTGAAATGATTTATAGCCATACATATGTTCATGGTTTGTTTTAGACCACAATTTTCAAAAGCTTTTCATTTTTAAACTCCGTACCTAGTTAAAACACAGGCACATAAATTGGGACAGGGTACAAGATATAATATGAAGAATTTGGACAATAATATAACATAATTCCTTTCTTTCGAGAGATTACCTTACCTCTATATTATATGGTTTAACTTTTTCAGCGAATCTTGCTTTGACTCTATATCTATTCATTGGGAAATGGAGTCACTTCTGAGTATGGTGAGATTTATCTTTGGATGTTCAGTGGACATTACTTCAGAAAACTTCCTTTCTATGTATGAGGTAAGAATTCCAGTTACCAGTATGGTTTTCAACAATTACTTTTATCTGTCGACTACTTTACAACTCTTTGTTAGCTGAGTGATGGCGTAGTGCCTGCCGATGAAAAGCTTTGCCCTTGTAATTGATGGGAGTTTAGCATTCCTCCTCTTTCTTTTTTTTAAGGTGTCTGGTTTTGGTGATTAGATAAGGTACTCCCTTTATCCCTCCTTATATGACACACTTTCTTTTTTAGTCAATTCCAAAAAGAATGACATATTTCTTTATTTGGCAAATATTTAATGACACTTTTAACATTTTACCCATGCTATGTCCCACTTATTTGGCAAAAAGTCATAAAAGTATTTTTCTGGTTTAAAACTTATTTATTTTAATTTTTAAGGATAGTTTTGGGACATTGTAAAGTCTTTTCATAAACTCCCTGTCCAGTAAAACTTCATCAAATAAATTGGGACAAAGGAAGTAATATATTTCAGTCAATCAGAACAACACCAAGGAGGTATTGAATGTGTATCATCATTACAAAACCTTAATCTTCCGTTACAAATTTAGGGAACTTATCCATGGTCCTTGGGGTTTCTCGATAATTAAGAAAAACAAAACAAAAGAAATAAAGAAACCTGATAGAGGGTCTAAATCATATTCATTCATAAAAAGGGGTTGCTTGGTGCACAAAGCATCTTGTTCATGCAAGATCTGTGTAAGGAATGCATCCCAAGGGGGTGAGAAGTTGGCAGGCTACCTGACACAAGCATAATGGCTGAACCCGATGGACACAACTTCACTGTTGGTCCAAGGTTAACCTTCATAGATACAAATATTTGTATCCAAGTCTAAATTAGTACAGCCTTGTCATGGGACATCTGTGATTTTTCTTCAGGATTAAAAGCCAAATGATCCAATATGTCTCACTATCAAACAAAAAAGATGCGGTATGATGCCTTTTTGGACCTAGGATTGTTGAGTGTAGTTAAAAAATAATAAATACAAAGTTGGTCGACCTTAATAAATTGTTAGAGCACGAAAGTAATCAGTGAATTTCCACAACAGAGTTTCCAAGTTTAGTTGTGAGAAATGACAATGAGATAAATGGCAGAGCAGGGGAATGGGATGGTTCTGGCCGTATGATGGCCTGAGGAGCAGAAGGTGTGAGTGAAGCCCTTTGAGAATTTTAGCAAACACTTTCAAAGTTAATCCTTGCGGCCAACTATGCCATCTTGCAAAAGGCCATCGACAACAAACAATCCCTTTGTTATCTTCCAAGGATTATTCCTCTTGGACAAGAGAATATTATCTGTGAAGGGCCTAGGCTTCATTTTCTCTCGATTTGGTATTTGGGGGATGGTGTCAATGTATACTGTAGAAACAACCATAGGTAACTGCCTCCCTGATTGTTTATACAAATATGTACCTACTTTTTCCCCCTTACTTAATGGTGTAAAGAAGAGGAGGTTCCTCATTAATTCATTGTCGTCTTTCTTTGCTTTAGCCACTGTACCACTAAAAGCATATTTGTGCTGATTAAATGGTGCCTTCAGTTTTGTCCCATTCAGTTTGGAATCTATCCAACCCAAGTCATGCTAACTCCTAATCGAATTGTTTGGGATTCAGAAGTGGAAGGCAACCTTTTATGGTTCCCTTTCTCCTAGATCAATATTCACATTAGACGTGATATAGGTATTAGGTTTGAATTTAACATTTATAAGTGATTTTCCTTTTTCATAAAAGTGAATTTTGAAGGTAACCAAAAAGAATTGTGCGAGCATATGTGATGGATGGTGTTGTTTACTGTTTAGCTAAGCGTTCTTTGTCTGAGGTGGTTTATGTGTCTATAGCTGTCAACTATCATGGGTAATTGTCAAGGTTTTTCTCTCATGTCCCAAACAATGCCTAGTTTGATAGTTGCATCGTGTCTATCGAACTATATATGTGATATAGTATCCTGTTGGCATTCTTTTCATTTTATTGGGCCTACTAAAATATAAGTTAGGTTAGCTAGCAGTCATATTTTTCTTGAGCATTTTACTATTAGCACATTAATGTACGTGAGTGGTAGCACATGAGAGGGGAAAAACCTTAGAAGGTGACTTCTCTAGACCAATTTTATTTCTGGCAGTATGAGTAGCATGCCTCGCCCTCGTTAAGTTGAGTGATCTCTTTATCGGGGGTCATCGAGAATTCAAGTATTGTATACGTCATTATCGTTGGCCTCTATGGTAGAATCAGTCGGGGGACACTAAAAAGGTGACGCAAGAATGCTACACTTATCATTATCAATTATCATCGTTTGCTGTATTTGCATTGAGGCCAATGCTAGAATGCTCCGGGACAAAATCATGCTCCCATGTTAGTTCAAGAAGGTTTGTCTACATCCTGAAGGTCCCATTTGACTGGATATTTGCTTTGCAAGTCTCTGACCAGTGATCAGATGCAACCTGTTGTTGTTTGTCCAATAATTTCTAATATCTGATCCTGGACTTTTTATTGGTAAATATCTTATCGTGCACATTTATTCTGTCAGGCTGCATTATTTTTTGGAGTGGACAAGCTTCTTTCGGTTTGTCGAAGTTGGCTGGACTATGTAACATCTGAAGTCAAGATTTGGCCTCCTCAATTGTGTTTAGAAGATTTGGTCCATATCTGGAATTTTGGTAGAGAGAATGGTAATAACATCCTTTATTTCTATCGACTGGAAAAATGATATTTGCAGCATATTGCTCGTCATATTACATTTGTAATGTGATTCCATGGGTTGTCTATTATAGATTAACATGGGATAATATGCAGCAATTGATTTTATTCCACAACTGACTGGTTATCTGGCGAGGAACTTTGTAAGTGCCTAAATTGTACTTTGTCCTAGTCCCCGAATTATTCTGTCATTCAATGTTTTCTTGAATTGTTTGGTTTGATTTGAATGTATATATGTATAGCATACGTCTATGGGATGGTCAACTAAGTTGTATCTGCATAGCTTTTATGGTTCTTTGTCTATCCCTACTCGTCCTTGATTTCTCTCCCCTCTATAGCTTTATTGTTTCCCCTCATCCAATCATTGTCTTTTTTCCATTTCCATGGGTAACTTCTGCAAAAAACAAGTTTATCAAAAAATTTGGCAGCAATTTTGCTGTTTAGTTGCAATAACTTTACATCATTCAATAGTGAGGTCAGTGGTGTTCTCACTTTTTTTGACAATTTCTCTGGAAACACTTCTATTGCATGTGCTTAGAGTTAGTCATTCAGTGTGAAATGTGAATTTTGGAGAGTTACCAAAAAAAAAAAAGAAGCACCGTAGCAACTGGAATAGATTTGTCTTTAATCTAGCAACTTATTAGGCAAGAAATCACTGCAGTAAACTAAAACAAATTTCAACACATTTTGATGCCATTATATCTGCTTCAGCTTTTCAAATTTGTTACTTCACTCTTCTAGTTAATACTCCCTCCACCTCATTTTATGTGGCACCATTGGAGTTGGCATTGTATTTAAGAAAAAAAGGAACATTTTTGAAACTTGTGGTCTAAAACGATCTTTAGACATTTGTGTTGTTGGGATTCAGTTCATTAAGGGTAAAACGGAATTTTAAAGTCAAATTATTTCTAATTTAGTAAGGTGACATTCTTTTTGGGATGGACTAAAAAGGAAAGGGTGTCTCATAAAATGAGACAGAGGGAGTAGTGTTTTTTTTTTTAAAAGTCAGTTCTGCTGTCTATCAAAAGTCTATTACTTTTGAATATAAGCAGGAACATTTCTAGCTACCGAACAAGTCCAGGAGCTATTGCTGCGATTTAGCAAAATAAGCCAGAGAAATATGTTGTCCTTCATATTAATCTTAATTATTTTGAATTATTAGTTGTCATGTCACATTAGATGATTCTTTCTACTTTCCAACAACTGTTCCAGATGTAATTTTCTTTCTTACTGCAGATATGGATGGCATCCTGTGACTCATTTCAGAATATACCTTTTGAATTTTTGCTTTCCTGTGTAAAGCATCCTCATTTGACAGTAGATAGGTTGGTATTCTCTTTATCTGTTAAAATAAATGGCTGTCTGATGCAATGTCTTATTTCAACTGCACTCTGATCTCATGGTGAATTTTCACAGCGAGAAGCATCTCTGTGATGCTATTCTACTATGGCTTGCCGCTAACACCAGCCCATCTAATCTTTTGAGTTCCAGTGGGGATACTCGCCTTGAAATTCTAGCAGAGGTATAAGATATTGGTGGGCTTGAGTTAAATAACATGATACTTTCCAACTGGTTTTTGCCTGTCTTCATGTGTGGCAGAGAGAGGCCTAAAAGGAAGGGGGTGGGTGACCATTTATATTGACTGTATTCTTTCAGACTTGAAGAAAACTGCAACTAGCTTTGCACTGCTGCCTGCTATAGTGACCCCACATTAGCACATCAGGTTTAACAATCCGTGTAAGGAAAACATGTAAGAATAATCTAGTCTACTTAGTGAGATTAGTAATCATTGTTGATATGGACTTTTGCAATACTCCCTCCTTTTTTTTTAAAAAAAAAAAAAACCTAGTTTGACTTGGCACAGAGTTTAAGAAAATAATAAAGTTTTTTCAATCTTATGGTTATAAATTAAAGTTTTGTCAAATGTACGAAAATGCTCTTTAATCTTATGGCTTAAAACATACCATGTGGAAAGCTGAAATTAAAGTGTTGCCAAAAAAGGAAAGGGGTAATTCTTTTTTAAACGGAGGTAGTATAAGATTCCGGAAGTAGATATTCCTTCTCTTTTTTAACCATAAGAAGTGTTTCTCCCTCTTTGTTTTTGTTTTTTTTATGTCATTTCATTCGCGTGACTCTTATCTTTATTGATGGCATGCCTATTTAATAGCTTTTGAACCTCAGACTCAGTTTTCTTCTACTTATGGGGCAGCTCACTTGTTTGGTTTTCCTTGCATATCTGATTTATGTAATAACTAATAACATTACAGGTGCATTGATCTCAGTCCTAGTTTTCCTGCTTATAAAGTGTTCCAATTTGATAATTGACGGAGATATCATATCTCTAAGGTGTTAATGAGATGTGAAACTCATAAAAAGCTGCCTTCCTTTTAGGTGCAAGGAAATTTTGCCACTGATTGAAAAATTTACACATCTAAAAGCTGCAAGCTGAAGGCTATGATACTTTCCTCGATATCTCTGCTTCACAAGCATTTGAATCCTTTCTTGATTACACTGACTTAGTAATTTATGTGACTGTTGTCTTTGTTAACAGATCTGCACTAGCCTTTTGTCATTGCCATTTGCTGCCGGTATGAGCAGTCCTTTGAGTTGTTACTTTCAAAGCACTAATGCTCAAGTGTTATTATGTTTTGTCTGATCATTTCTTGTTTCCGTTTTCGCATTTTAGGGAAACAAAGATGCCCCTTCTTCTCAAAGTTTGCAGAAAGAAGTGTGGCTGCTATCTGTAGTTTAGCTACCTCCCGTTCCATTAGCTTAGCAGACATTCTTGGAGATGGTGACTGTAATCAGCTCAGGATCCGCTTGACCGAATATACTAAGGTTTACATTTTAGCAGCATCCTTTCAGTATTCGTGGGTTTTGGCTTTCTTTTTTCATTTAGATGCCAGACAGATAGTCCACGTAACAACTCACCGTTGTTTTATCCACTTTGATTGATGGACTAATCAAAGATTCTAGATGGCTTGAAATCTAGAGACTAAAGTGCCAAGTCTGACTACTTAAATATGAAAGTCATTTCATGTATTGTTCTTTTATATTCTTTTTTGAAGTTTTGTAATTATCTAGTAGCCAAAGAAAAACAAGGAGGTGTTAATAACCTATTAGACCTAGAAGTGTTAATAACTTATTAGAGCTAGACATCCTTTTCTATTAAAAAGTAGAGTTCTCTGAATTATGATAGCTTAATATCGCTTAATATCATTTTCCATTGGGTCTTCACTCAATGGACAGAATAATGATTATATTCTGTAGGCAAATCAAGTGACATAACAAATGGCTCTACTTATAGTTTCAACTTCACGCTACTGTTCTTGGAGACTTTCCAAGAATTGAACTTGCTAGAACTTTGGGAACAATTTCTGAATTCAGCTTTCTCCCTCTAATCACTTGCTGGAACTAAAAGATTTGCACATTCAACTTCATCAAGAGTAGGCTTGCTTGCTTGATTATAAAATATCACTAACAGTGTCAAACTGAAAAAACACTTTTTTATTCATTTCTCCTCTTTTACTGGAAATGAAGTTGTGAAATTCCATACAATATTGATACTTAACAACCATTTTTATTGCTGACTTTCTTTTCTGAATTCCTCTGTAGATATTGGACCTTTCCGGCTGCCCACAAATTAATTTACCCATTCTTCTCCTAAACATGCTTCCTTCCAATAATTTAGATAAATTTCTGATGAAGAAGCTTAATCAGCTCTCACTCAAATTTGAGCGTCATATGGATATACCTCGAATTCCATGGGAAAGTTTCCCAGTTTTGACTTTTGAAGCAGTGCAAGTGGTGGATGTTTCAAATTGTCCTATGCTGCATCTTGAAGCTGCCATTGAGTGCTTTTCCAAGTCGTTTCCATCCCTAACAACATTAAAAGCTGCTTATATTTTGAACTTCAGGACGATGGAACTGTACCAATTGTTACAGAGGTGTCCACTACTCTCCGACATCGATCTAACAGTGGACAGTACTCCTGTAATACCAGCAAAAGTCTCAGTTATATCTTCATTCCCTGCTGTGGCGCTGCCTATATCAACATCTTCCAATGATGAGACATGTTCTGATGTACCAGCATTTTATTTTTCTAGGAAGCTCTCAAATATCACAAAATTCATATTGGAGGGTCGAACGGATGTCTATGGTATGATATTTGTCCTTCTATCCAAGATCAAACCCCATCCCATGACAAAGGAAAAGTCTCTTTCCAGGAAATCATATTTCATTTTCTGGCTCTTAGAAATGAACTTTCTTTTCCAAGATTTAAGTGCTCTTCCCACTGTACTTGATCGTTGGTGCAAGGACATGAGCCTTAAAACATTTTCTGTTTATGAAAAGAATGCTTAGGAATGAAGCTCCAAAATAGACCTGATATGTTTGAAAGCTTATATCCTGAAGGCGAAGGGATGATCCCTGTAGGATTTATCCTCTTATCTTCGCTTAGTTCCTGCGCATCAAAATTACGCAATCCATCTTAGAAAGATTTTCCAAAACTCTTGCTTTGTAAATGTTGAGTACTGCTTTGCAAAACTATATCTTCTCATGCATATAGTTTGGGAATCACATCTATATCTTGCATAGGAATCTTGTCCGTACTTTTCTTGAGCTGTTAGAAGGTCTTTATTGGAAATTTATCTTGCTTGTATGCTCTTAATGATATGATGCCCTCTGCATTGAGTTAACTTTGCTTCTCTTTGATATTGTCCAGATTATGATCTCCAAAATATTGCAGAGTGTTGCCCTTCCTTGTGTTGTATTAACCTCAATGCATGTACTTCCATAACGGATTCTGGCATATCGATTTTAATATTGAAATGTGTTGAGCTGCATTCAATCTTTGCTTGTGATACTTCATTTGGGCACAATTCTGTGCTGTCACTTTGCCGCAATATCTCCAGATATGACACTGTGGCAATGAAGCTGGCAGACCACATTAATTCATTAGCTTACAAACTTCAAATTCTGCATATAGGAGGTTGCAAAGGTGAGCAATGTTCTAGCTTTTGTTTTCTGCCTTGCCTCCTCCATGCCAATGTACATAGAATCTTTTAATTTGAAACTATGGTTATAAGTTACTGCTTTGCTTCTTCCAATGTGACTGTTGATAAATTCAAAATGTGGTTATGAGAACTTTTTTTCCAAAATAAACTGCAAGCTTGAATGCTGGAGTCTTTGTGAAAGCACAAAAGCAAGGATTTTCAGAGGATGCTTCATATTTTGGTCTCCACCTGAATCCCAGTCGAATCGACTGACCGCTGAAACTTAAATTTTAATCGTTGCACCTATAACAAACAAAATTCTTGCTCAACTGCATTCAAGGGAACGTTTTTTGATTGTTGGAATCTCATGTAAGGCTCTACATTGTAAGATAAGATTGCTGGCAATTATATTTGCCATACGTGATTTTCTTTTGTTGAAGTACATTTGTGGGACACGATTATATCGTCTTTTCCTGTTTCAAAGTGGTTTCATCTCTTTCTCTTCAATTTTTGAAAACTCTCCTCATTTGCAGGTATCAGTGAGATTTCTCTTTTGGAGCTTATCTCTCAAACACAGAGAATAAGAAGTTTTTGTTTGAGGGAAACACAACTTGTCGACAATTCTCTATATAAATTTTCAGGATCATCACTGCAAATGCTTGATGTATCTGATACTAAGGTTTGTAAATAGTTGTGAGAAATATTGGAGAAAAATATTATTGAATTTTTTTGTCTACATTATTACATTGAGACCCTATTTATAGATACGATATTAGAATCCTTTTCCAACTAGGATACTATAATACAATCATTTTCCAAGTAGGATTCTATATACTATTGTTATTCCTATTCCTATTGTAGTTAGGATTGTATTTACGTGTTCCTATTCAACACTCCCCCTCAAGCTAGTGCATACACGTCATATGTACCTAGCTTGTTACAAATATGATTAATACGAGGATCGATGAAAAGCTTGGTGAGAGATCTGCAAGTTGATCACTTGACTTCACTAAATCGACAATCAATCTCAGTGTGCTTTAGTCTTCTCATGAAATACTGGATTTGATGCACAGTGTCCATAAAACACAATGTGATAGGTTCTTCAATTACAGTGTTGAACTTCCCAAACCAAGCTCAGAAGACTGATCATACCACAAAGGGACTTACACAAATGACATACAAGGCTACCAAACTTCTCCTGAGCAATAAAATTAGGTGGTTGCTCCTTATAGATTTCTTCCTCGAGTTGATCATGGAGAAAAACATTTTTAATGCTCAACTGATTAAAAGGTCAGTGGAGAATGACAATATGGATCATCTCGAAATTACTTTAAGGAAGTCACTTTAAAACTGCGCGAAACTTGCTTATGCACCATAAATCAACCGAGGAAGCCTATGCTAAGTTGTTGGAATTACCCAGTAATGGTTCTTAAGTGATCATTGGATTAGAACTTCCTATCCCTGTACTTTTGGAGCCAAATATATCAATTTCAAAGTACATCTTTAAAATCAAACTCTAGTAGTCACTGATTTGATGGCACGACCCTACGCAAATTAGATTTGATGAGTGACCGAAAATTAATAAAAAATTAAAAAATATATGTAGTCTGCCTAGGAATGCAGAGGTGACCTTCTTGAGGGAAAAAAACTGCAAACAAGGATGTCGGAAAACTACCTAGAACACTGGAAACTCGCCCGAAATTGCTTGAAATTGTCGGAACCGTAATTTCAGCGATTGGATCTGGGAAAAAATTACACGGATAGCCTCAGAATGGAGAGGTAACCTTGCTGGGAAAAGAATCGAAAAAAAATCTTGCCGGAAACAGTCACACGCGCCAGCTCGTGAGGTGCGTGGAGACGCAGATCCGATACTTTCGGCGGTGCCTGAGGGCGCGTGAATCAGTAAGAATCGGAGGAGCTTACTGGGGTTTGGTCGGCTGAGTAGTCCGCACCTCGTGATGGTGTTGGTTTTGCACAACACTCAAGAAAAAAAAAGAACGACGCACACTAGCTTGGCAGTCACTAGAAACTGTCTGGTTTTTAGTTTCTTGGAAGGAACACTCAAGAAAAAAACAAAAGAACGACGTACACCAGCCTACTAGTCATTAGAAACTGTCTGGTTTTCAATTTCTTGGAAGGAACACTCAAGAAAAACAAAAGAACGATGCACACCAGCCTGACAGCCACTAGAAACTGTCTGGTTTTCAGTTTCTTGGAAGGAAGTTTTAGCCGGAAAGATGACACAATGCTACACATGATAAATATGAAAAAGTAGTCACCAAAAAGATGACACGGTGACCTAATCTTTTTTTTTGGGGTTTGCTAACATAATCATTTCCCAGATGGGCGACATATATGGGTCATAGCGCCCGCCGGCAGCGGAAGCTCTTTGATTTTCTAACAAGACCGTAGAAGCTCTGATACCATGTGAGAAATATTGGAGAAAAATATTATTGAATTTTTTTGTCTACATTATTACATTGAGACCCTATTTATAGATACTATATTAGAATCCTTTTCCAATTAGGATACTATAATATAATCATTTTCCAACTAGAATACTATAATACAATCATTTTCCAAGTAGGATTCTATATACTATTGTTATTCCTATTCCTATTCTAATTAAGATTGTATTTACCTATTCCTATTCTAACAGTAGTCGTGGAAGAACTTAAAGTCTGCTTTTGCGAATTTTTTTCTTGAAAATATGTGGATTTGTATGTCTGCTCTGGGAGATGAGCTGTTTTGTTTCAAGTCCATTGAAAATTGCTGATTTTGTGCTTAAAGCTTTTAGGGTGAGGCGTTGAAAGAGTGAAGACCTTAGCTTGAACCCCGCCACCTGCCATAATACTACAACAACAACAACATACCCAATGGAATCCCACAAGTGGGGTCTGGGGTGGGGAGAATGCACACAGACCTTACCACTACCTCATAGAGGTAGAGAGGTTGTTTCCTGGGAACCCTCGTCACAAAAACCCATAAGCAGGATAAACTAGATATGGAAAATAGGAAAGGAAGAGAAAGTGAACAGAAAGAACGACGAATAACGAAAACACATGATAGTAAGTAAATATGAGACAATTAACATATGTAAGGCAAATAAAGACAACACCGGACTACTCCTGCTACCGTATTATACCCCACAGCCAGACATCAACCTAACCTTACTAACCTATTAGCCTGCTATTCTAATTCGTGACCTCCACTCCTTCCTATCTAAGGTCATGTCCTCGGTGAGATCAAGTTTCACCATATCTTGTCTGAGCACCTCCCCCTCAATACTTCTTCGGTCTGCCTATACCCCTCCTTGTAACTCCCAAATCCAGTCTCTCGCACCTCCTAACAGGAGCATCGATACTCCTTCTCTGCATATGTCCACAGTCTCGCTTCCCTCATCTTAGCAGTCATATGGGCCACCTCTAGCTTCTCCCAAATAGTCTGATTCCTAATCTTATTACTCCTGGTGTGACCACATATCCATCTCAACATTCTCATCTCTGCTTAAGGCTCGAAAAGAATTGCTACCATTTTAACTGTCTGAGCTCCTAAAACAGGCGTTTACGCATAATTCAATACAATTATCCTATATGTATTTCAAGACATGTATGTAGATAACTTCTGCAGCTCAAGTGAATTTCTTGACAGGTAGAAGCAAGAGTCCATCACTGGACTTATTCTAACTTTTAAGGGTTTCTGGAAATCAGATCCACGTATTTAAGAAAATGTTAAAAATCATCAGACACCTATGAGCTTTCTGTTGCTTCCTCTCCACTACATGGACTAATGTGAAAGATGACAAGGCACTTTACTTGCTTTTACTGACTTGTAGTATCTCAGAATAGTTAGAAGGGAGTAATTTTTGGGGCTTCAGACTGTATTGGTGGACTATTTGAGGTAGAATGATGCTTATAGACAGATGAGATGATTTTTCTTTATAACCATTATAGGTATAGGAAGAAGCCCTATCAAATAGAGATTTTTTCTTTCGACCATATTTCGATTCGATGCACTTTGGAATTTCAGGTTTCTTGCCTTGCGGTGGGTCATGTTGTCCGCAGAAATCCTCATCTAAAATGTTTGATTGCCAGAGGATGCAGGCGTCTATTACGAGAGGAAAATGATATTCTAGAGAAAGCTCCTGTTTTGTCATATAAGTGTCCTGTATTGTATCATGAGCTTGGGCAGTCCTGCAATTTGGAGGAAATTTCTCTTGGTTGGGGATTCTCATTCTGTTCATTGGAGGCCCTGCGTCCAGCAATTAAAATGTTGAGGACATTTATTGTTGGTTTAGGTGGATCTTTAGGTGAAGATGGGATCAAGCTGGTTCCCACTTTTTGTCCTTATCTAGAGACCTTGATTCTTTATTTCCAGGTGACGTATTTATGCAAAAGTTCTTGCTAGTTTCAGTCATTAGTTGTGTGCATATTGAATAATGTTCAATGAGCTGATGGGTTGAGGGCCTGAACTGGTTTTCAATCATCTAAGTTGTAAGGAATTGTGATGATAGAAGTCGCGAACTGTGGTATCATTGCAACTCATTTCCAGATCTATTTTCACCTTTTTGTCAAGCATGGTTCCTCAAGTCTTCTAACCACTTCCATGAAGTCTTTCTTATTGTCTTGACTTCTCTTTCTGTAGTGTACCACCTTCTAGTTTCTTTATATAATAATGCTAATGGACGATGAAGTGTTATGCTTTCTTACTTCATGTTTCTTCAAGTAACATGAAGTGTGATGAAAGTTACCCTTACCTTGAATCTTTATCCTTAAAAGTTGAGGTGAATGGCTAGAACCTGTTTCAAAGTCTAAAACTTATTCACGTGGTCTTGGAAACTAAAGTTTCTTCATAGTCTCTAAATCTTTTCATCATTACTTTAATAGCATTCAATAAAATTAAGAAATGGAATTTGGTGATTTGCCTGGACCTTATGTTGGATTTTGATTTAGCCATCACTCTCTCATTTTCTATCTACATAAATGATTATACTTTAAAAAAGTATTAATATATAAGTTTAGAACTTGTCGTCAAATTTATAAAATCTTGACATAAAAAAGTGAAACCAACGAAAAAAAATCAGACAGAGGGAATATAATGTAGGTGTTCTATGGCATAAACTTGTAATAATGGGACTTACTGGGATAAAAGTAGGCCCAGTGATTCTTTTTTCCAGACTTGTTACTTACAGGATCTGGCATGCATATCTACATTTAGATCTTAGTGTAAGTAGGTTTGTATGGATAGAGAATATCAGTTGCTCATTTCATTGAGGATAGAAAAATAGGGGCATCAGTTGTGTAACACAATCTACCGTACCTTGTTGTACCTGGAAATCTAACTTCGGTTACTTTATCTTGTTCGAGTCCTAGATGGTGTGCATTCTAGAATAGTGATTGAAATCATTGTTGCCTACTTAGTATTGCTGATCTTAACAGGTAGTATCTGATTCTGTTGTAAGAAATATCTGGGAGACCTTGAAAAACTTGCAAGTCTTAGCTCTATGCTATTGCTTTGGTGAGATTTCCTCATTAAGCTTCCAGTCCAGTGCACCACGTTTGAGGAAATTGAAACTTGAAAGAGTATCAGCTCAGATGACCAATGATGATTTGTTTACCCTTACTCAGAATTGCATGAACTTAACTGAGCTTTCGCTGGTGGGATGCAGATGCCTTAATTCAGGTTTGCACTACCCTCAAGAACATCTTGTTTGAATTTGTATAATGTTAGAAAAGTTCTCCTGTCTAAGGTTCATCCAGTTGTAACAAGCAAAATCCAATTTGCTATAATTGTTCCTCCAGATCAATTAGACAATTATAACAGTCACCACAGTCCAATGCCAAGCTAGTTAGGGTTGGCTATATAAATCCCCGCTATCCGTGTGCTCCATTTAACCCATCATTCTAATGCCCAAAAATATAGGTTCTCTAGCTCTCATTCTAAATGTCCAAAAACATTGGTTCTCTAGCACTAGAAGTTCTTTACATCTTTTACAGGCATGCAAATCTCTATCAACACTGAAAGACTCCCTGAGTTCTAATGGATATTGGACCCAAAGCAAGTGTACCAACATGATTAAGCCTTAATTCCAAAAAATTGGTATCACTTATTTTTGCTTCTTTTTTTATTTTTTCCGTTATGCCTTTACTTTCTCCAAGTTTGCCTGGATTTCAATAGACTGTAGGTTTTTTGAATCAAGTTTTCCATGTGATTTTAGGTGTACCT
This sequence comes from Solanum medicagineum, assembly GCA_026153255.1. Taxonomy (NCBI): domain Eukaryota; kingdom Viridiplantae; phylum Streptophyta; class Magnoliopsida; order Solanales; family Solanaceae; genus Solanum; species Solanum medicagineum. Next base: position 19,797,031 of record JAPFFP010000002.1, on the reverse strand, counting down.
TATCCCTTTTTAAACACAATTCCATATTATTTCACCTCAGCTTCGCTTTTCTTATGTTGGCTAATGTGGTGCATATATTCTAACTTACTCGTTTTCAAAAAAGATATTATTCTAGAAACTTCATTTCAGGAATCGGTTTACATTCTCAGTAATTTCATCAGTTAACAAATATTGTCTGGAATGCATACATCCTGGGAACTCATCTCATAACTGGGGTAAACATGTACGGGCTATAAGATAAAACAAGTACAGCTTAAATCCAAATAGTTGTTGTGAACCTACCATTATGGGAAACTCCCCTGTTTCTCCTAACACTGCTCTCACACTAGAAGTAGAGAATGAGAGAAAAGACAGAGATTGGGAATGAATTGATTGACTATCTCCTCAACCATTTAAATAGTGTTCACAAGTAATCCAGAAAAAAGAAAAGGTAAGTAATTCCTATTCCTAATTATTCAATTGCAAGTATTCTAAACTTTTCCCAAATTTACCATGAATTGATCCTTGTCATATTAAGATTTCCTCATTCTTAACACTAGTGATGGGTTCTTCATACATATTCTTTATATATCTAATACTGATGCAGTTCTTCTTCAATATCAACCAATAGACATTTTTTGACGTTTGTTGATATGCTTGCTCTTGATTATAATGTGCAGATCTTTCTTCATCTCCTTATAAATTTTAATCAATTTCTTAGCAAGTATATAACCTCTATTAGATCTAACATAAAAACAAATTGGTTGTTAGTCACTCTTTATTAGTTTCTTATGTTTGCACTCTATCCCTCTTTCCTGGAGTTTCAGCACATGATTCATAAGTTAAATTCCACGATAGTTTGCAAACTTTGAAGATCCACATTGTTCTAATATATTGGAATATTTGGCAGATCAATTATGGAATGAAAATCCTGGTTTTATGACCTTATAATGTTTCTTTGCAGAGTCACAGGACACTATTTCAAATGGCTGGCCAGGGTTGATCTCTCTTCATTTAGAGGTTTGCTGTTGTTATTCTCCACTTGATGTCATGTTTCTTTTTGGAATTTCTAATTCTTCAAGCTGAAGAATTAGAATTTAAAGTTGCTTATATGATTGGATACTTAAATGCTACAGTTTCCGAATGATCTCCCTGGAAGTAATTGGGAGGAGAAATACACTAGCATGTTAAGTGTATTTTGTTAGGCTATTAACTATTCTTCATGTGCAGTTGTTGCAATCTGTTACCAACATTTTTAACTAAAGAAAAGGTTATTTTCACAAGAGATGCATTTACAGTGGGAATCAGGATTCCCCGTGTTATGGACCTTACCCCAAAAGCTATAGCAAGATGTGAGGATTGCCCCAGCAACACTAAAAGGACTAGACATCCCATAAGGGCCGATGTGGGACTCTTCACACCCTGGGTGAAAATCAGAGAAGGCATAAGCAATTAAATCAATGATGCATAACTACTGTGAAGTCATGCATCCAGTATCAGCTACTAGAATTTGGAATCAGCTGTATTGCTACAAACAGAATGTAGCAGAGCACAGAATCTCTGGAAGTTGGATGCTTAAAAATGAAGGGTGTCTCTTGCAACCCTAAGTTAAACAATGGCCTGATGAACACGATATTTTAATAGTTGACACATAGACCTAAACCATGCTATGTCCTAAATTGCAGCCTGACAAGTACAGATTTCACTTTTTTTTCTGGAAGTAGGCTTCTAAAGCCAAAACATACTTTCCTATATCAGTTACAGAGGTCTGACTCATAAGAAGAGTTTAATTAATGAGTACTATTTCATGTAAGTTTTGTTTTTTTCCAGAAAGCATTTTATTAGTAAGTTATACTCCCTCTGTCCCATTTTATCTAGCACTCTTTCCTTTTTGGTTCGTCCCAAAAAGAATGTCATCTTACTCTAATTGGAAACAATTTAACCTTAAAATTCCCCTTTTACCCTTAATGAAATGATTCTCAACCACACAAATATCTCAGAATGTTTTAGACCACAAGTTTCAAAATTCGTACTTTTTTCTTAAACACCGTGTCAAGTCAAAGGGTGCCAATAAAATGGGACGGAGAGAGTATTTCATATTACTGTTTTGTCCTGTTAGTTATTTTAGAACTCCACATGATAGGAGAAATAGGTAGTTCCATTTTTAGACGTTGCATATATAGATGAGATTGCCCAATAAAAAAAAAAACTGGACTTTTGGTCCTTCCAACCATTGTTTATGGCTTGTTCTATCACTATTATCTTTGGGTTTGGAATTTACAAATTGTTTATTTCCTCTAGAAATGTAATTTAGCTGTGTTTGTTTTCTAACAATTTTGTGTGGTCTAATATTGTTTAGGACTGTGGTGAAGTAACTGCCAAGGGTGTCACTTCGCTTATGAATTGTCAAGCACTTGAAGATCTTTTACTACGTCATAATGTAAGTCTTTCTACTACTGAATGTTTCTGCACTTTTGTGAATCAAATAAATATCAAATGGGGGAGGATCAATAATACAGAACAATGAATTCAAAAGGGTACACTAAATATAATACAAACTTAATCTGATTCATCTTTTCCTTTCGTTCTGTGCATGAGGACTTCTAGGAAGTCTGAGTGAGTCCAATTACACTATTTGAGCCCATACAAACTTCTGGAAGTGGCTGAAATGACACTCTTGCCATGATTTTATCATTATGTGTTGTACCTAGTTAATCCTCTCATCGGAGTTTAAAATCATTATGTGAAGTACCTAATTGATCCTCTCATCGGGGTTTTTGACTGTTAATTCATAAATGTTATTACTGAACAGAAGTTCAACTTTTGAATGATAGGGCCGTGGAATTGACAGAAATTTTATCATCCATGCTGCTGCAAGGGTAAGCATAGATAATTTTCTATTTTTCTTTTCAAGATGTCCACTGTGACTTTTCTTAATAATATATTTTAACACAATTAGATGCTATTGCTCCGCAAGATAGCAGTCGATGTATGCGATGCTAAGGACGGTGACTTTGATCTTCCAGATGTAAGACCTCTTGTATAGCTCTAGTGTTGCAGATTCAGGCTCCATGCTTTCTTCTTCTTCTTCTTCTTTTTTTTTTTTTTTGCCTTTTTAATGTTATTATCTTTTGCAATTGCAAAACTGTTGCATTGCTGTTTAGCTTCTTGCATAACTATGAGTGAAGTGGTTCAAGTGAATCTTCTTCTGTGTCAAGAGTTAGTGCTTGGGTCTCTATTTATTCTTCTGTCACCTCATATTCTGGCTTTGCCTCCCATACAAGTATTGCTAAGAAGTCCTTAATAATCTAGACAACCTCTATATTGTCGTCCTGATATTTGTATATCTGGTTCAGTTTACTGGAAGGAACTTCTTACGCATAGTGAAGATAGCAAGATGCAATATAAAAAGGCGCCATTTAGTTTCAACAAAATCTGGAACTTGTACCACGCCAGTGCACGTAGAGACTCTGATACTGACATGGGACAGTAGGAAACTCTCAAGAACTGTCATCAAGGAGAGATTATAACATTTGACAGCCAAAAATGTTAATGGCGACTCTGAATGCATGCACATTTACTGGCACAATGTTGCAATATTTCCCAAAGTCGTCGATTCGTATTGCTGGGCCTGGACAGATCAGTGCATAGATGATGGCAGGAAAAAAGGTCTATAATACAATACATGGCATTCTTGGTCTGTTGTATTGGCTTAACACCGCCAGGAGAAGCGCTAGATATAGGTGAGGGGGTTCAATTAACTCCCTTAAACACATACAAATTTTTATTATATCTATTAACTGTTTATTCCCTTGACATAGTATAGGTCAAGGGACTGCATAATTGCTTGAAGTCTCAACTTCAAACACTGTCCACTGCAGGTAAACACATATTGCAAAACCTGCCAATTAGATCATACCATTCAATCTCTTTGGTTCCTTTTTTTCAATTTGTTGGGTGGGTCAGGGCTTGGGTTAACTCGTCATGTAATATGCTTGGCTTATATTCACTTATACAATGCATGTACAAGGGTGCAGCAAAATTAATTTCAATCCTTCGATTCACTAGCTCAATCCATCTCAACCTAACCCATTTAAAATTGAGTTGGTATGCAACTCGAATTAACTCGATAGAGATTTTGCTAAAATATTTTTAAAACAATTTTTGTAATTTGATATGTTTTATATAGTCATAACAAAGAAAAATATAATTTAATTAAGTATTAAAATATTAAGAAAGAACAAATAAAATAAGTAAAACTTAGGAAAAGTTGAGTCAGGTTAGATTTTGACTCGTTCTATAACCTATTACTCAACCTATTTTAATCCAACCAATTTTGATCCAAACAAATTCGAGTTGAGTCAAGTCTTAATTCGTTTGTTGTCTTGATCCATTATAACCCGCTAAAATTTGACACAACCTGCCCAATTGCAGATTCATGTGTTAAGTGGATTAACAGATAAACGATGAATGCCGATGCCTTTTTTTGGAGGAACAAAATTAAACTCGCTGCTTGTATGTTTGCATGTCACAGAAGACGCACAAGTTTGAAAATCACGAATACAAAAGATGCATAACTTGACAATCAAAGAGCAAGCTCAAACATCCACCCCCATCAACTGAGTACTCTAGGAGTAAACCAAAAGCAACAGAGTAGCCTAATCATATGATAAACACTTTGCACAATATTATTTTATGAAAAACATTCACCCTCTCAACTATATGTTTCACCTGGATAATGACTTCCTAAAATCATAATGTAACACTTGCATAAACATGCAGTCATTGAGCAACAACAGAAGCTAATATGTTGTCACAAGTATATGTTCTCACCTGGATAATGACTTCTGTAGTATGACAGCATGAGAGGAAGTCATCATCCAATCAATAAGCAAAACAAGTACCATATGTCTCATAATTTTTCTGTCAAACAGTAGATGAAGCTCGAGACACTACTTCAAGATAATGTCTGGAGAGCATTCCAGGCTTCAAGTTATCTAGATCAAAATGCCTGGGACATATTCCAATAAAAGTTAGAACCCTAATATTCTTCAGATTCCAATTTTCCACGTGAAACGATCAGAATTTGATCTTTCTCAAAAGATCCTCCACTCCATAGACCCTCAACTTGAAGCCAAATACATCACCCAAACAAAGGATAGTACACCACCACAGGTCATTCTTATCATTAGCAGTTGCAAGCTATGTTGCTTGGACTCTCCAAAAATGTTTCGATACCCGTATCGCATTCTCCAATCATGCACTATTTTGGAGGATCCAATACACACCTATCGATATTTTTGAAGAGTTCAAGCTGCAGATCCTCATTAGGAACCAAAAAAGCATTGAATGTAAAAACCAGATATTCATCCATAAAGACAAAAAGAATTGCACTAATGCCTCCCCACTTTCCCCAAGAGTAACTAAAAATAATGGAAGTTGAACGATAGTCTAGCAAAGTAATAACCGTGTAATAAGGAAAAATTTTATGAAAGAAACAGCAGAAGTCAAGTTCTTATTTAGAAGAGGAGTCTAAACCACGCTTATCCAGTTATCGTTTGGAATGACCTCACACGGGAGGCCACGCGCCAAGTGATTCTCCCCCAAAAAAGCCTACATGTGATGTTCCGAAAACAGAAACAAGTGATTTAGTAAATTAGAACCCATCATGGGTGCAACCAGGGAACAACTGTCAACTAGTTTGAGAAGATAAACCTTCACAATTCCAGCAATGCCAAGATGTGGGTGAAAAGTATTTGATGGAGGTGGACTAGCAAACATGGAAGGTTTTAGGTGCTGAGGCTCCCCAAAAAATTAGTAAATGAGCAAGAGCTAGTGTCCGTAAAACACTACAGATGAACTACTTCAAATACATTATAGTTTAACGTGCAACAAAGTCGATATAAATCTAGTCATTCTCTAACCAAAGAATCTTTTTTGAACAAGTCTAAAACTAACTACTTCATAATAATATATATATGTACTTCATAATGTGGTCTGAAAGTCACATTTGTTCCTCGCTTTGGATTATGAGTGTGATTCTATGGCACGGCAAATGGATGTAATTTCATATGTATGGCAGGAAGAAGGCATGAGTACCCCCAATTATCCCAGGTTTGCTGTTAGACACCTGCATTCAGGGGTAAACTTTCATGAAATGAACCTGTTAAACAAGAAACCGGAATTCTAGCATGCAGTGATCTACACACAGATTTTCACTACTCTATCACGCCAACATTCAGAGGGGTGTTCATTTCGATCTTGATAGTCCAAATACGAGAAGTGTCTTAATCTAGACACTCTCCAAGTTGATCTTCGGAATAGTAAGGTTAATAGGATCCTAAAAAGTATGGGTGTGTAACTGAAGATTCAGGACGAGTTTGATTGGGTGCTTATCATATTCCTGAATGATACTCATGTCACTCTGCTCCAATACACTAGAAAGCAAGAGTTACAGTCCCAAACACTCGCACTATTCCACCAATTCATATGACATTTTTCATATCTTCGAACGTTTCAAAATTTTGATATCTTCCAATTTCTCTTCAACTTCCAATATACCGGATTCAGTTAACTATTACAAATTTTATATTCACTTCTCAACTATTGCTTTCGCATTTTCTTCTGCTATCAAGAACTATATAAGTCTCACATCTTCAAACTCCACATTTAAAGACAAATAGCATCAGATGGAGTAACTTTAGGATTTCATATACAATACAAAGTGCTTGAAAAACACCTATATAGAACATGCTACATTATAAGAAAGATATAGTCCACAAAAATATGCATATGTATTTGAACAGAATATTGATCATTATATCTGTACCCTCTTAAATCATTCATTGATAAAAGTCATGTAACTGCAATTTAAAATGATTATTCGGTAAAGACATCCATTCTGAAAACGGGCTAACTGCAGAGACTTTGGGAGAAGACAAAAGCGTTAGAACTTCCTACTACTCATCTCTAAGAGACTGAGAGAACACTAATTGTTTGTCCAAAACAAAATGAAAATCGTGGATACATTGCAGGGAAAATCCCTTCAATGTGATTATACTTTGTTAACAAAATAATACAACCAATAAATAACGATTAAACACCCACACCAAAATGCAGTGTCAAAATCTATGATAAAGATATAGCACATTGACAGATTATTCACAAGTAACCAACCTAGAAAATATATTGACCTTCAGTCTGTCGCGAACACAACTGCAAGTGATTAAGATGTCTATCACAATGCATATGGTGATGTTCTAGCAGCCATATTAGCAACTTGAGCCTGCATCTGAGCAGCTCTAACTTTTGATGCTGTAGCGCGATGAAAGAATTGTTCGCGTGACAACAACCTTATGTTCCTCAAGTACTGGTCAAATGGTATTGCCCCGCCTTGTATAGCTTTGTCCAATGAATAAATCACATCCTCTAAAGCCAAATCTGACGCCGTGCAATCTAGCATCTGCTTGGAAAGATTATCACAGGGCTCAAAGGCTGTATCGACGTCTACATTCCCTAAATTGGTCACTTTCCCCTCATTCTCCCTCACCCATCCCTCTAATACATCACTATTCATCAGAACCATCTGCAATTGCTGCTCCAATCCCTCTTTCTCATCCTGCATTTCCTTCAATCCTAGTTTCAATTGCTCCTCCCGCTGCTTCAACACTCCCTGAGCATTAAACAACCCCTCCATCTCCTTCTCCCGCGCTTCCCTCAACCCTGATATATCCTTATGCAACTTACCAACCAGCAATTCTATCGAATTCCGCTTAAAAACCTCATCCCGATTTTTCGTGTTGTCTGTACCATAGGGTGGTGGTTGAAATGTCCGAGGAGGTATCGCGGGTCGGATCCCAGACGACCCAACCGGCGAACTGTGGTTAGGAAAACTCGTACTTGGCGGAGGATGAGGAGTAGGCCTAGGACTAGGACTAGGGTTAGGGTTTGCTGGAGGCACTTGTACTTGCGCATAAAGCGGAGGATCCCTTCCAAAAAAATGACTCAAATTACGAACCAATTCAACAAGATTGGAACTAGGGTATATCCAATTCTGCAAATAAGGAATGGACACAACCCCAGATGGATTTACAAACGGATGAGCTCGTTTAATCACCATTTCCCTCGTCGGATTCACAAAAACCAAAGGCGGATGACGTGGGTAAGATTCCATCAACCAAATAATCACCGGAATATTATACGTCCGATCCTGAAAAACCATGGGAACAGTACCTAGAACCTGCAATAGATTCACAGTACGTCCATCATTGTGAGTGAAAGAAGCCGTTTTCGGCTGAAGTGAAGGGTAAACATCGATCAAAGAAAGGAGATGCTGACGGATCAGCCATTTGACATCTTCAGCATATGGAAGTGCAGAAGGACCACGCTGAGAGAGAACGCTGCTGAGGAATTGCTGGATTTGTTGGGAATTTGGAGGCACCATTTGAGCAGATTTGGAGAAGGAAAAGAAAAGGAAATGAATTTATTTAGAGAAAATAAAGGTTGCTTCAAGAGATAGTGTTACGCGTACGGCGTGTAGGAGTTTTATGAAGAAATAACTGCGAAATTATCCAACGGGGAGAGTCCAAGAGTTGACATTTACTAGGGTGTTTAGCAGATTATAATAAATTAAAGATAATAAACGGGTGAAGATTCAATTTGATCTAAATTTATTTGGATTAAAATAGATTGATGCAAACAAATTGAGTAATTGATTAAAGAGCGGATCAAGATTCAATCCGACTCAATTTTTACTAAATTTTAGTTATTTTATTTATTCCTTTTCAATATTTTAATACTTAATTAAATTATATTTTTGTAACACCCCAAATATTTTTTTAAGCTAAGACGGAGCATTCTTTGTAGGATATAGCATTTTAATTAACAATTCTTAATTGAGTATAAGTGTTAAAGTCAAATTCTTAATGTGGGAATAGAATTGGAGAAGATCTAAGGTC
>JAPFFP010000002.1:19763960-19776763 GCA_026153255.1 Solanum medicagineum | reverse complement strand
GGATGTGTTGTTGAGTATTGCATATGTTCCTGTCAATTAGCAAGAAAAATTCGTTTCGTGTTTTTCTTTTTTGAAAATGGTGTAATGTATTCCACAGCACTAAAGGATATGTTGGAGGTAGTCACAAAAATTAATCAATTACAATGATCCTAGCAGATCTACAAACTGTTCAGCTTCCTCTACTTTTCATTTACACCAAAAATTTTAAGGTTATAATACAATTCCATTTGATCTTATGCGTAGGACTAAGACTATCTTCATAACTATTGTTTCTTTCTTTTCCATATTGTCTACACCCTACAATATACAGGGTGGGATAATTCTCCGTCATTTCTTCTGATTATTGCTGCCTCCTCTCCTGGTCCAACAACTGAGAAGATATGTAGTGTGTGCCAGCATTATCCACTTAATTTTAGTCAGACTAAGGAATAGGGCCCAAATTTGTGAGGTCACTTGTTTAGTCCTTTTTGATGAAGTAAATAATTTTATTAAAATGTTTTGGGCACAAAAAAACACGCATGCATACAAAAAATAGCAAACCTGCAGAAAAGATATGGTTTTCTGAACTTCATGGTTACCAGGAAGAAACAAGGGATAAGAGACTATTACTCAACTGTAGAAAATTCACCTCCACCCTTTCAAAAGCTCTCCTATTTCTTCTCTCCAAACAACCCACAATTGCACGGGTTAGCAACATTGCAAACCGTGTGATTCCCTCCCAACTGAACATTAACTCCATGGTGCCTAGCATCAGTAAGATATTCCAAATTAACACAGAATATTCCACTATAGCCTCAATGCTACCTGACAATGAAAAAGGACATGGTCAACATCTTCAACCCACCTCTTACACATAGAACATCAATTGATGTGAATGACCTTCCTCTTCCTCATATTTTTGAGTGTCAATATCAACCCTCTTGTTGCTACCCATGTAAAGAAGAAAACCTTTCTTGGAACCTTTGGAATTCAAATCAAACTATGAGGAAATGCAACCTCCTTGCTGCCCCAAAAGCTTCTTATAACATGATTTAGCAAAAAGCACCCCATTGTTCCCCACCTCCATACATTGTGGTCATCCTATGAAGTTCCTAGTAGGAAGCAAATGGCTTAGATTTTTCTTTAACTGTGGAAAGAGTACGGCTCTGTTTAAAATTAAATTTCTATTATATATTTTATATTGTTGTAATATTTCAGGTTTTTGAATAATTTATTCTACATACCCATTGTAGATTTTTGTTTAAAGTGGTTATTTGAATCCTAGGTTTAAGAGACAAATTTAAAATCATTTTGAACACTATTGATACCATCTTTTAGAAAATCCGACTCTGAGCAGCAATTGGTCTTGTGGATCTTTGAGTTCCACTAGGAAAAAACATTTTCGTACGGACTTAGGTATACAGCTTGTATACTAGGTTCCCAATTGTTAAAATAATTAAGTACCTTATCAGAAAAAAACAATTACACTTAAGCCAGTGCAAATAATTACAATTTGCATCTATACTGGGTTTCCCAATTGTTAAAATAAACCTTATCAAAAAAACAATTACACTTAGCCAGTGCAAATAAATTACAATAATAAGCTATTGCATCTAAAGTATCATCTACATCTGGTACAAAAACTAGTTTGCACCAAAAAGAGATCAATAAAATGCATCAAGTTTAAGGCAATGTACGTTTCTTCTTTTGCCTTCAAAAGAGCTATTTTAAGTTTTTAACTCAATCTTAGCTCATAGTTATTTTTAATGCCCCACCATTCTCTTTGAAAGTCAAAGAAACCATCACCGGTGACAACTATCGGATTTGTTATATGAAAATGAAATTTCATCTCAAGCCTATGATATATTGGAAGTCGTGATGGAAGAGAGACCTTAAAATGAATCTGCAAAACTTACCATTGCATAATTTATAGATCATTGGAAAGAGGATTTATACAAGATGAAGCTATTACAGGTGTTCTTTAGCATAAATGTTTTAGTTGGATTTTTCGATAAGAAATGTCTTGGTTTGATAATCCACATGTGTCATAACAAATCTCTCGTCTTATGTTCTTCCCCACAAAGGTTTTTTACCTGACATGTCTCACTTTTACACCATAATTATGTTTCTTGATTATTGCCAGTGTCACTAAAAGTGAAAAAAATTTTTAAAAAATCCAAGGTTTGTTGGGGCTTTGGAGCACAAAGCGCCAATAAAGTATGAGCTTTACAGAAAAAAGGCACAAATGGAGAAAAAAATACAAATATGCATGTCAAGTCCACCGCTAGTAATAAGCATGAATAACAAATATGTGGACAAAGATTGCAAAAGAAATTACGATTAAGTGAAATATCAATTGTTTAGTGTCGCCTCTATATGAAGGTTCGTTAGCAAGGAAAAGTATGACTTAGAACTTTGATGAAGACACTGAAGCACACATTGAGCGAGCAAAGCACTCAACATGTTTTGCGCCTCGCTTCAGGATTTAAGCACACCTTTGACAACATTGATTATCATCTGAAATTTTATTTAAATAGTTTTTTTTTCCTTCAACTAGAACCAAAAAGATAAATAATGACAATTGACAAGGTTACATCTACACAATTACTCAGTAGAAAACAACCCAAGTATGATGTCATCTACCAATGGGTACTTCATTGACACACATAAAGCAGAAGTCAACTTCAATATAGGTACACGTATCACTCAAGTCTGCTGTACATAAATAGACACCATTACAAGTTCAGTTAAGCATTTTGAGAAAATTTTGTAAATGTTTCGATAACTGAAAAAATTTAGTAATTGTGTTGGTAAGTTTGCCGCTGCCCTGTCAATTCATTAAGATACATGAATGGTTCAGATACTTGGAGCCTGTACACCACCATGTAATTGGAATTTGGTGTAATCGCATTTTTTGACTCGTTTGGTAAGCCAAGTAATTACTTGTCAAACATGCATTTTCTTATGCTCATCGAAATTCCGTAGTAGATTTTATGATTAATTTAATTAAAACATTTTAATTGAAAAATATAAATAAATTTTTTTATAATATATTTATTAAGGACATATGTTTACTAATTAATATATTTCCAAAAAACAATATTATATCTTAAATACTTAATTTAATATTATTTATAAATACCCTTATTTTTCTAAATAAAAATTTATAATTTTAGATAATTAATTTTTATTTTTAAAGTTTAATATAGTTTTGTATTTACACTTGTGCAACTAAACAGCACACTTGTAATTACACTGTAATTACATTTTGACAAACAAACAGGTCAAAGTAATTACTAGGCTGGTAATTACTTCCCTAGTAATTACACCAACTCCAATTACTAAGTAGGTTTCCAAATAGAGCCTTAAACTAGCAAAAACTTCTATACATTAAAGAAAGCAAGAGGCAAGAGAAAAACCTTCTCCAAATTTATTCTGTAGAGATCTGGTGATGAGGCAGCGCAAAGCAAATCACAAGACCAGCAATCATATACAAGATCCCTTCCCATCCTAAATAAACAAGAGAACACATAAGTGACTAAAGCTGGCATTTACAGATGATATAGTTCATATAGAAAACAAATAACAGTAAATTTCAGAAACAGTGTGGAAAAGGCAATGAAATGGCTACTGCAATGCACTAGAGGAGTTGGGACTCAGATACATCACCAGCAGGAGAAAACTTTCTTCTGTTTTTATCAGCAAGAACATTTCTAGTGATAATAACACCGGAAATAAAATTTCTTCCAAAACCTAGCAGTATAAATGAGAAGTTTCAGTATTAACTGAATTTTTCAAAAGGGACGCATTTTGTTATGGCTTTAAATCACTGAAGAGTGAAGACACTTTTTTCTTCGGATAACTATTACAGATACATTCATAGATTATATTATTCTCCGAATCAGTCCAGTGGTATCTAAGTTTCCAGTGGGACACATTTAGCTGTTGAATAACATCCAGAACACCAGAGGGTTCAGCAAACTTGATAATAGTTACACACTGAATCCTTAACTCAACCTGTTCCATTGTGCAAATGTAAGTATGATAGAGGAAACAAACAGTCCTTCTGACAGCTCAATGTTTGTTGATATTCTTGATAGTTAACATACATTGTTTTCTAAATCTTGCATTTTTCATTGGTATAGTTAAACACAAACAGAATATGGATCAGCATATGATATAAGGAGAAAACAAACATGAGACCTTGGAATCCGCAAATTATAGTGACTTCCATATTTTGCATGGAGGCAAACAGAACGATCAGCACAGAGAAATGCTATTTTTGAGTAGTCATCACCCAGGACCTACAAAAAAACATCAAACATGAAATATGCATCAGTATAGATTTCGCACACTAATTAGAGAAGAAATACGCAACAGAACGTGTTTCTGGCCTCTAAAAAGAAAAAACAGAACAGGGAACAACCAGAAACATTTACTATTGAAGCTCAAAAAGAATCAGAAAACCCCAAAAGAGCATAAGCACTGCTCATATAAAAAAGTAATACTGATAAAAATCAATTTTGTTATTTTGAGTGACATAGGACGTGTGCAGCCTTCAAAGAGATAGACCGGGGAAGAAGTCTGTACTTGAAAGTTAACAATCTCTGACACCAAATGCCTTTCAAACTTCAATGACAGCTCCCGCAGCTCATACACTTTAACTTGTGGTGGGTAAATACCTGAAAAAGTAATGTTGTCGTCAACTGATACAAAATAGAGAAAAATACCGGGCAGCTGAAAGAGTGTACTCATCTAATAGATGTTCACAAGGAGACGTTTATTTTGTTATAGATTTAACAGCAGAAAACATAGAGAAAAAGTGGTGCCAAAGGATGAAAGGAACCTAAATTATTAAATGAGACGGGCCTAAATGGAATGACATTAACGTGATGAACTGATGATCCATATAGAGGCACAGATATTGCTGTTGTGCTCATCTAATACATATCCCAGTTTAACAGAGGAACAGAACAATGGCACAACAGTAATTGTTTACTTGCAGTGTGTGATATATAATAAAGCTATTTGTTCAGGTTAAACATGAATAAGTCTCGGCCAACACAGGAAATAAGATGAATCTCAATGCTTCAACAACCAATAAAATGAACCAATATCTTTATAATCCAGCCTGTTTTAAATCTACAAAAAAATATTCTCATATTGAGTTTACATAGAAATAACTGCATTTATACAACACAGAAGGATAAATATGCATGAATAGTATGTTCAATAGTAACACTGCATAGAGACGCCTTTCTGTAACTTAGAAGTGGTTACTTCTCAATAACCTACAAGTGATCATTCCACAAAAGCATACTATTTCAAGGAAAACAAAAGTTCTCCAAGTATATTAATTGATGATACAAAAGAAATAAGGATGTCTCAAACTGCAGATAATCACCAGAGGCAATGAGATACTCCCCGTCAGGAGTCACTTTAATTCTTGTTGTTGCAGTTTCAAATCTCAAATCTTGAATCAGATCCACTCTTTGCATATAATCTGCCAAAAGAGAAAAATATATTTCATAACATAACCATAATAGCTTACAACAACAAATATGCATAAATGGAGCAACATGGATCTAGTTTTCATATAGCCGGCCCAAATTACACAAGCTATGCAATTGGAGTTTACCCATCTCAAACATTCACATAGAGCAACTCCTTATAGCCATTCATCAACAAACTAATCCAAGAATATAGGGAGATCGATGATAACGTTACACATCGTATCTAGTGTATTGTGTGATAAAAATGTGTCACCAAGACGTAAAGTTAAGTTTTACAAAGTAGTTGTCAAACCAACTTTGTTATGTAGAGTGTTGGTCGATCACGAACTCACGCGGCTAGAAATTGCAAGTATTGGAAATGAGGGTGTTGAGATGAATGTGTGTGCTTACTATGTAAGATAAGATTAGGAATGAAGATATTCAAGACAAGGTGGGAGAAGCCTCTATGATTGACAAGATGAGAGAGATGGTTTGGTTGTGAAAAGAAGTTCAAATGGCCCACTGAGCAGGCTTGATAGGTTTCCTATGGTGGGCATGAGGAAAGGTAGAGATAGCCGAAGAAGTATCAAAGAAATGTGATTAGACAAGACATGACTCACTCGTAGCTTATCAAAGACATAATCCTAATTAGGAGATTATGGTGGTCAAGAATTAGGGTAAAATGTTAGCAGATAATCGAATGTTGTCAAGCTCACGTTAGCAATATTGTTATTATTACTCTCCTACTATCTTATTCTTCAATTTTGTTGTTATCTATGTTTCCTTTTCTTCTTCACTATCGTAATCCCTTTCTACACTTAATTTTGATATGCTTTCCTTGAGCCTAGAATCTACCAAAAAAGCCTCTCTAACTTCACAAGTTAGGGGCAAGATTGTATCTACAGTGTATAGTGTATTTTTTACTACAAAACTGAGATGTTTACATTTTTTAACATATTGATATAACATGACTTGTCAACTACTATCAAACTAAATCTACATTAGCATATCATTTGAAAGAAAAACAAAAAAGCAAAAAGGTAAAGAATCAATCATCATATGATATAAAGACAAGGTATCCAAACACACATTCATATAGATTACTGCCCAATTGAAAACAATCTTTGGTACAATTCTAGAATTTCTTATATTTGCTTCAAAGATTGGAACTTTCTTTTTGGACATAACAATGCTGCCATAATTTACCAAATGTTATTCCAAAATAAGTGAAAGCAGGAGGGAAATGCATACTTGGATCTTTACGAAGCGCCCTGAGCTTCTTCGGAGGAAGCCATGTAGCTACAGAACGGTGTTGGCCAGCAACAGTGTACATCTTCACTCCATTTATGGCAGTGGACTTCAAATTTCCCCCTTGGTACGCCATTGTAATTCAATTGGCAGACAAAGTAATAACCTTTTTTCTAGAAACAATGAATCCATATCAGAGACAGTGATGGGATACCTCATAACTCAAGAGAAAAGTCTTAGTCATTTAACTTCTAATAAAAATAATACTCCATCAACTTACTAAATACTAGGATTGCGATCAAAACTTCCAGCTATTACAATACGAATCAAAATAAGAACATATATTAGATCGTTAAAATAGCCGGGATGAGTATACAAGAGAAAGTTGCTAAGCTGGGATTCCAAACAAGTGAATACATATATAAATGAGTGCTTATTCCACTATTTTCATCTAATAAAGAATAGTTTAGCTTCAAACAACCTCCTTTTATGTTTCTTATCAAAATAAGTTATATAGGCAGCGTTTCCGAAACTTCAACATAAATGACGAACAAAATAGGGCTTAATTTAGAGCTCATCAAAATATGAATTGGAAGAGTTAAAGGAGAATAGTACTGTCGCAGTGGCGCTACCAAATTAAAGGAGAATAGTACTGTCGCAGTGGCGCTACCAAATACTTACCGGAGTGTCGCCGGACGCCGGTCGGTGGTGGAAGCCGGCGGCGGCAGGGAGAAACACACAGTATTATCGCCGGAAAATTTCCAAGACCTTTATGTCGGCTTGAGTTTTTATTTTTGGACAGGGTTTTGGGAAAGAAAAGAATGGGGAGAGAGAAGGGTTTTAGGAGAAAATAAATTATTATTATTATGACAAAAATACCCTTTATATTTGGGTAGGTCTAAATTAGTCCCTTAAATATACTTTTGAGCAATTTTGGTACTTCTATTAATCAAACAAAGCACTTTTAGTCTATATTAAATATTTGTAATGGAAATTTCTTTTTTTTTTCCAAAGTTCGTGTACTAAAGCTTCTGCTTGTGCAGGGTCTAAAGAAGAACTCGACCACAAGAGTCTATTGTATGCAATCTTACCTTGTAATTTTTATCAGAGGTTGTTTCAAAACTTAAACTCGTGACCTTTTAATCGTATGAAAGTAATTTTACCAGTTACTTCAAGGCTTCCCTTCCTATAATGAAAATTGTGAGGAAAAAAAATATGGGAGCTCACATTTGAAAGTGCATCTTTGGCCAAAAATATTGAAGACCCAGAGACTAAAGCAATAAAAATTTTGGAGCAAATCATAAATGCATAAGGGTAATTATGGCATATTATTCACATTTTGGTGCACAAGATTTTTAGAATTTTAAGATCAATAAATCTAATATGCATATTTTATAGTAAAAATGGAGAAAGCAATATGTTATTTCTTTGTACACACAAATATACAAGGGTTTATTTGTAAAGCCAAAAGATAATTGGAATCGGTGTAATTATTAGTATAATAATTATAATGACATTTTTTTGTCACAATATAATTATAAGTATTATGTTTGGTTGCACAAGTATAATCATACAGTTATATTAAATTTTAAAAACAAAAATTGGTTATCTAGAATTCAAATTTTATAACAAGTAAGAGTGTATTTATGAATAGTATTAAATTAAATATTTAAGTTGTACATTGTATTTTGAAAATATATTACAATTAGTAAACATATTTTCTTGATTAATACTATAAAAAAATAATTTAGATTTTTTCAAATTTAGTATATTTAAATTAAATTAAACCATAAAAAAATTAAGATTTATTCGAATATACGCACTAGCTGTTGGAATATAATTGTTGTAATGACTAGTGGAATTCTGATGTCGCATGTCATGTGTTAGGCACATGTGCAGATTGTAACTGCCTTATCCTTTATAACTGCCGTATGCAAATTTTACATTAAGGGGCTTAAAAACGTCTAAGGCATGAAAAGTGTGTTCTATGCCTTAAGACAATTTCATGAGGCCTTTTCCTTGCTGTTGAGATCAATAGAAAGGTCGGAAATCGTTCTTGTAAATTGTGCTGGGTGTTTATTATGTTTTGCTACCTAAAAACGAAACAGTCTAAGTACTTAGATAGTGTGTTTCTATAGTACTAAGACTGTGTGTTGTTGTGTGTTGTGGCTGAAGTTTGTAAGTGTTATAGACTGTCAGCAAAGGTGACGAGATAAAAAACCACCCTAGAGTCAAATACTTATATCCATGAATAAATATGCCATATTGAGGTTACAACTCTGATCCTTTTAAGACTATCAAAAAAAAAATCAGATTTTCTTGCATCCAAAGAGTTCAATTAAATTCCGAACTTAATCATTCTTTTATGTGAAGATAAGCTTATGAAACGTCACAAATTCTAATACTCATGACATCTTGACACGTGCTTGTTCCTTGTGGGATCAACCCCAACGTGTGTTGAATTTATTATTTGCTATGACCGTACTACATTTGACTTTAGAGAATTGGACGCCATCAACAAGCCATTTAAAATTTCTCTATTTTTCCTTCACTTCACATCTCACAGTAAGCCGGTGAGATATTCCACATATCAGGAACTCAAACAGACTAAATGCATACAAGAACAAAAACAAAATTACAAGCACTATAGTGAATTCTGGTCATAAATGGGAAAAGATTGCTAGCTTATTTAGACGCCAAAGAGAATATTATTTACTTATATATTGCAACACCCTGTCAAATTTCTTGTATGCAGAAAATCAGTCCTGGACAGAATGCAGAAACTCATGATTGCTAGCATCAACATCATCACTTAGCCAAATATAAAGTCCAAATGCGTTTCTTCTGCAAGGCAAAGATAGTTGCTTGAATTGTGAAAAAGAATTCGTTATCTTCCACAGGCAGACATAAGTTAGAACTACTATGTACAGAATACAAGGCTGCAAAACAAGCTTCTTCATTCTTTCCTGCAAAACAAGGATAAGAGTAGATATCAGAATTTAGCACGCAATGTCGACATTAACAGCAGGAAATTGTACATTTAAAGTCTGCATGTCATGCCTAGAAGCATGTAACAGAGCCATCTACTGTAAAATAAAGTGCAAAGAAGCTGTAAATTGCAAAGAGATACAGTGGAAAGTGAGGCTGGAACTTTACACCCAAGGGTGTTGCCTAGTGGTCTACGACGTGGGTGAGAACCATAAGGTCTTAGGTTCCAATCCCATTAGAGCATATTTGTGGAATTAGTCGAGGTGCGCAAAAGTTAGTACAAGAATATTCACCTGTTGTCCATTGACTATGCATGTCAGACTGATCTTAGGCTCTGACTTACCCTCCATGGATGAAGCTTGTGAAGGAAACCCTTGGGTTTTAGCCCGGACACCATGGTTATCGAAAAAAAAAAAAAAAAAAAGCAAGCTAGTCTGGAGCTCTCAATAAATTTTCCTTCTATTGATGCATAAATTTTCCTTCTATTGATGCAACGGCTAGTATAAGGAAATGAAATGCCGAGCTTAACATATGGAAACAACACTCAGATGCTCAATCAGTGTTCCGAGCACATCACAACTCAGAGAAAATGTCAGCAGGGGAAGTTTACACCGAACATTCTAGCCAAATTTCAACTACTTTGAACTAACTCAAGTGTGACACTTTGCTAAAATTGGACTAATGGTTGACATACCAACGGGGCAACAATTCTTAAAATTCATTAGATTCAAGAGACAGATATCAAGATACACAAACCAGACGTAGTCCAAGCTCTTCCTTTCAGAAGCATAATTAATAAAGAATGCCAAAGATGTGCAGAAATCATACATTTACTACAGCATTTACATGAGGAACTGCATGCCTGTACAATCTGGTTGTGTTGCAAGATTTATATGAGCTGTCTCAACATATACATGATAGCAGAAAAAGAGGGGCGTTTCCATGACTCACTGCAATATTAGAAGTAATTTTAATAAATCATATAAATACAATGCCAAAATAGCTTGGAAAAGAATAGGAGCAACATACTTCACCCAGCAAGCTTCAATAATAGTTGTACATGATGATTCAAGTCACGTGGAATTTCAAGCCTCATACCCTTAAAGCCAACAGCTGCTACTATTATCAAATGCATTACCCCATGTAGCATATCATGTGCAATATCAAAGAGACTGTTCAACAATCAAAAGGCTGGACAGACTATCTAATTTTGATCTTTTAAATATTAAACTTAATTCAAAAGCTAGAATATCCAACAAAGAAACAACACTGGATGCACACAAATCAAAACAAAACAATGGATGCAATATAACACTAATGGTGTCACAATAAGCACAACTATCTTTCAGTTGTTTCCATTCCATTCCTAACTTTCCAAAAAAAGGAAATGTTAGTAATCAAAGCAAAAAAGAAAGTTATATGTAGTACTCCCCTGACTGCAGGTACAGTTTCCATCCAAATTCTTTTGCTTTTGGAGTGATGCTTTATTTAATCTTCTCTTATCAGAAGTACCTTCTCGAGAAAAAGGGGTTGTGATGCACACTATGAAGAGATCAACAACATAATAAACAACCTCCACCCACAGTAATGGGAAGGAGAATCCCTGTGACTTTCCAATTTACTGCTGCATGGATGACTAGTTTTCAACATAAACGACGCTCTTTTAATGAAGCTTCCTATATAGACCAGTTAAGAGGAGATACTAACATAAGAGGACTAAAACAGACCTTCATGCAATGGCTGGCGCCAAACTGGAAATCGCCCTTCTCCCTAATAAAAGCAATCCCCAAACCAATATATTTTAACATTCTGAGAGGGAGCTTAAGGTCCTTTCACTTGATGTCAGTCCCCTTGGATTGTATTCATCAGGTAACCTTCTATACTTTTCCCATGACTAGAAATACTTCGAAATAACAAAATACAAACCTGTGGTGGATTCAAATTACTCCAAGGTTGTTGCAATGTTGCTATTTCTTTTCTTTTAGTTATCACCAAATGCCAAATATTGACAAAAGATAAAAGCGCCAGATGAAGAATCAGGAACTTACAGTCCCGGCAGCTGACTTTGATGACAAAAATGTATTAGCTTTTAATCGAGAAAGACCAAAATCGCAGACCTGAAAAAGACATTCGACAGAAGTGGCACATGTAATACCATTTGCATACAGAGTAACTTCAACAATATACAAGTACACAGAAAAATATGTAGTAGTAACATGAAGTGCTACTGTTAGCGTAAGCCCTTGGCAATTTCAAGTAAAATAACCAAGTTTTGTGAGCCGCCAGTAGAGTCAAATCTACACTTGACAATGCTCCATTCTTGTCATCGTAAAACATCAAGACAACTAGACATTAGGGGAGCAAAAGAGATGGTCATATTACATTTATGCATATAGCTAACCCAAGGATGTGGCCTAGTGGTCAATGAAGTGAGTAGAGAACCATGAAGTCTCAAGTTTAAATCCTAGCAGAGACATACTAGGTGATTTCTTTTCATCTATCCTAGCCTTGGTAGACAGAGTTAACTAGAGGTATCCTATGAAATTCAGTCGACGTATGCAAGCTGAAGATGATGCATGTCAAATGTATCTCTTTTCTTTCTGTTGTTTTATCTTGTTTGAAACCAGACTAAAAAGATTATGAATAAGCTATAAGAAATGAACTCTTTTAAAGATCACATACATGGCATGCATTGAAGAACACGGAGATAATGCATATCAAAATGTATTTCTCTCTGTTGTTTGAAACCAGACGAACATGTTCTCAGTCAGATCTGGCAAGTCAAATTAGATGCTCAAGAATTTAGATATTTCACATTTGCAAGCCAGAAAATAAGATTAGATATAAATTAGATAAACTAAATGAGTTGAAAAAAAAAAGGAAAAAAGGAATACTTAAGCTGATTCCAAGATGTATGATTGAATCAAAGTAATTTGTACTTTATTCAAGCATTGGATCTCCTGTCTCATATCAATTAAGAGGGGTCATGGAAAGAACAGGTTCAAAGTCACGATCATTTCTTTTTCAAATCCTGCTGCAGCTGCACGAGCCCTTCCTGCGTGCCACAAATGACCTACAAAGAAGAAGAATCCTAGA
>JAPFFP010000002.1:19736519-19758275 GCA_026153255.1 Solanum medicagineum | reverse complement strand
GACAAACATAAATAGATGAGGAGAAGGGAGGAGGGAGTTCCTACTTTCGATGTGGGACAAATACAATCAAATTGTATAATGCTAACATTGAAAAGTTGCAACATTTAACTGAATCCATTTTTTTATGGAGATAGCAAATGCTTGGCATTTGGTCAAGTGGAAGGTTCTTATTTCTAGTAAGAAGGTGGGAGGACTAGGAATCAAAAATTTCAAAGTACACAATATGAGCCTATTATTGAAGTGACTTTGGAGATAACACTGAAGAGCCAAGTATTATGGAGCCAGGTTATACACTGCAAGCATGAACAAATGGGTCACTGGACTACCAAACCAAAGCTATCTGCATATGGAATAGGAAGCTGAAAATCCATCAGGAATCTATGGAAGGTGTTTATAGCATACACAGGGGTCAGGTTGGGCAACGGGAAGAAAATTTCCTACTGGAGAGACCGGTTCGGGAATGAGCATTTAATAGATCAATTTCATGATCTATTCATCTTATCCTCCTCTCTTGATGCTATAGTTGAAGAACTTTGGACTCCACAAGGGTGGAATATTATATTCAGAAGGCTTCTTAATGATTGGGAGATTCCTAGAGTTATTGAGTTTTTTGGTAAACTTGAAGGGTTTTTGGGCATAAAGGAGGAGAAGGATTCTCTCACCAAGAAAGGCAACACCAAATCTATTTTCTCGGTCAAAGCAGCTCACAATTACTTAATTGATATGGAGCAGCCCAATGACCCATGGCCATGGAAAGATATATGGAAAGCAAAGGCTCCTTCAAAGTTGTTTGCTTTACTTCGCCAGTTGTTTGGCAAGCTTATCTCACCTATGATAAACTTCAAAGAAGGGGATTTCATATCGTGTTTTCTATGTCATCAGGAAGCTGAAACCAACGGGCATCTTTTTCTGCATTGTCCAATTACCAGACAACTTTGGCAACTTTTTGCAGCTTTAGCTCAAATTGTCTGGGTGATGCCTCAAAGTACGTGTTGGGTGGGTCCCTCCAACTGGAGGGCCCACACGTTTTGAAAGTCAAAAATGGCAACTCAATTCATGCAAATTGATTTGCCCACACGGTTTGCACCTCAAATTGCAAATTATCAATTTGCAAAAGCTTCACATGGTTGCAAGTAATTTTGCCTATAAATAAGGAGCTATCAGCTCCTTCATTTTTACACACCACAATTCAGAGAAGAGAGAAAAATGTAGAAAGAGCCACAGAAGAAGAGAAAAATACATGGAGTATTTTTCTTCTGTGAGGTATACCATAGATTATAAAATAAAATAGTCTATGACGAAAAATTAGAGGGTGTGCTTAGGAAATATTTTTTCCTAAAAGAAATAGTGTGTCACTATTTTTGGTATCTTTCTCTGATAGCCTACTATTTGTAATAGTAGAAGAAATACTTTTCTCTGAGTGCCCACTATTTGTAATAGTAGAAGAAATTATACACTTATACCTACCATTTGTAATAGTAGAAGGAAATATAGCAGAAGTGTTGGTTTGTGGACATAGCCCAAAAGTTTTGGGTGAACCACGTTAAATTTTTTGGTGTCCATTTTGCTTTATTCATTCCTCCTAAATTTATTGTTCGCTCCGCTGCATGGGTACCAACAATACGTTGGACCTAATATGTAGTTGGAACAATATACAAGGAGGAACTTGTCACAAGGAGTGGTGGAGGATTGTTCCAACTTGCATATGGTGGACAATCTGGAAAGAGAGTAATGCAAGATGTTTTGAAGGCGGATGGAATTCAATTCAGAAGATGAAGAGCTCCTGCATTTCTCTTCTTTATTTTTGATGTAAAGAATGGCTAGTTGATGATGTTGAATCATTACTAGACTTAATGGTCTCTTTTGTTTGAGCCTGTATCTGTAGATATATTATACCAGGCCTTTTTTAGTTGTTGATGAATGTAACTCGTTACCAATTTCAAAAATCGGATCCATTTTTGGTGACCTCAAATATCTCTTAATCTCTTATAGCATCATGGCAAAGGGAAAGCAAAACATTGGGAAAAT
Organism: Solanum medicagineum; assembly: GCA_026153255.1. Taxonomy (NCBI): domain Eukaryota; kingdom Viridiplantae; phylum Streptophyta; class Magnoliopsida; order Solanales; family Solanaceae; genus Solanum; species Solanum medicagineum. Next base: position 19,756,247 of record JAPFFP010000002.1, on the reverse strand, counting down.
GATAAAGAGTTCACAATAACCCAGAAGCATTGAAGATTTATATGTTTGTGCAGGCAAGTAACCATCAGACGATCACCTAATAAGGGTTTTCTTCTTTATCCTTTTTTTCGTTGGGTTGGGGATTAGGGGTTGGGGGGGTGGAGATCAATACATGCTGAAGAATCATCAAAGACCAGATTAAGTGATTGACAATCTGAAAAGTACTGTTTGGCCATTGACGTGAAATCCGTTGCAGGTTCAAATTGTCCAAATCTCGCAAGGCTCAATGGTGAAGAAATTGTGATGGAAGATGACCATTGAGCAATGAATTCGGTTCAGATAAACATCCTGGATCCCGAACCAAATCAACCAGATATTCCCTGTATGTTGCATTTGCTTGTAAATGCTTATGTACTTCTTTTTCTAACATAAATAATTCTTATGTCTTTATATATGAATCTATCCAAAAAGTACAAAAATGATTGGCGTACTTTAAACCAATATGTGTGTGTGATTATAGAAATATACAGGACCTGTCTAGCAGAAAAATTCAACAGATAAAACAGTTAGTAATTTCTTCACGTTCATTAAAATTATACCATTAAGAAAAATAAAATTCTGTGGTTCACCAAACAAAAATGATTGGTGTACTTTAAACCAACATGTGTGTGTGATTATAGAAGTATATAGGACCTGTCTAGCAGAAGAATTCAACAGATAAAACAGTCTGTAATTTCTTCACCTTCATTAAAATTATACCATTAAGAAAAACAAAATTCTGTGGTTCACCACACACTGGCTTGCATCAGGTTTCTTGTTATTTTTATTTTTAATTTTGCCACTTAATTTTCAGTTTTCCCAGTTTTTGGGGCTGAGCAGATAAAAAGAAGGATGTTTCTTTGAATTGAAACTTTAGATCTTAAATCAAATGATTAAAACAGTATATGGTAGAAACAAAGTCAATTTCCTAAAGTATTGAAATTTTAACCTCAGTGTGCTTTAAATGAATCCGCACTCAACTATCTCAACCGCAAAATCAGGAAACAGGGCATCTAAAAACTTGGAGAAGCAGTTGTTTAAGACAAAGCAGAAATTTAAGCTAATTCATTGAAAACTATGTTAATCTTTAATTCTATATTTTACGGCATGCTTCTGCAACGGGAACTGAACATAATACAAAATTTCAGACCCATGTAACATGAACTTCCTATTCTTCAGAAAACCAGTTTTATATATTCTAGAGAAAGCATAAATAACTAGTGATGATGTATATGAAAGTCATCCCATCATACAGAAAAATGTCATTAGTAATAAATCAAATGGAAGTGACTTTATCGTATACAAGAACCAACTAATTTTTTTGGCAAATACAATTGACAGCATATTACTTAGACGTAGCGAATAATATAGGTCGGTAATTTTGAAGATTAGATACCAAGTACATGATAATAATAACTCTTGAAATAAAAAGTTGAACACCAATTGCTATCCATTAAGACTTTCACTATATTAGAAATATGTTCTTTGAAATGATACTTATCTATAGTGAGAATACATAAAGTCCCCCCTAACTAGCAACGAAGTTTTAAAAAGCCAATTGGAGCAAGTCGAGAGCCCCATCAAGAAGACCTGCAGATGATTCCATTATGTATTTTTTGATGTATTTGGAAGGAAAGGAATCTCAGATGTTCTGATGGTATCTCAACTCCAATTAGCAGTTTGAAATCCTTTCTCCTTATTAACCTCTTCCATTGAAGCAATTTATCCCCGGTTAATGATATTACCCCTCTAAGATTTCATTAGCTCTCGCAATATGGCTTAACGACAGTTCTTTTGCTTATGGCTAACTCCCTAATTGAATAGGTGTTTTTATTCTCAGGAGTTAGCCATGTTAATGTGTATGTAATCTGCATCTCCTTATGCTTTTCTAATACAACATCTTGCTTCATCCAAAAAAAGAGACAATTAAACTTTGTGAGTCTCCTATGAACCCCCTTGACAATTTAAAAGTAATATTATTGCCTCCTTTCACGATCAATCCCAGTTTTAAGAAGTCATTGTTACACATCAATCCCTGAATGCCACATGTTAAAATACCACAATTTTTTTAAAGACCAAAAAAAAAGGAGAAAAAGAAACTTTTTATTAAAATTAAATCCAAAACGCTCTCCCTCCCCACCTATTTCTTTATACCTGGATAAAAAATGGTGGCGGCAATGACCATCTCCGCCTTCATTTTTTTCTTTTGATTTTTTATTACCTTTTCATTATCTCCATGGTAAAATAGAACCGATGGTGAAACCCATCACGCCATCACCAATGCAGTAGAAGAAGCATCTCTTGTCATAGGAAAATCTTTTTTCACCGAATAAAATGGTGGCTAACCATTAATTTCAAAAAAAAATGGTGGCTAACCATGACCGTCTCCCGCTTCATTTTTTCTTTTCATTATTTAGTACCTATGGGTCCCGTCCATCTCTATCTTGGGTCTGTCATTCAAAATAGTGGGGACATCGACGAAGATGTCACGATCACATTGGGGAAGCATGAATGAAATGGAGGCTTATCTCTGGATTATTATGAGGTAAGAAGATACCACTTAAGCTTATAGGTAAATTCTCAGAATGGTGATTAGACCGTCTTTGTTATATGGGATGAAGTGTTGGCCAATCAAAAACCCGTACGTTCAGCAGATGCATATTGCGGAGATGAGGATGTTGAGATGGATGTATGGGCATACTAGGTTGACAATACTATTCAGGAGAAGGACGGAGTGGCCTCTGTGGCAGATAAGGTGAGAGAATCGAGAATGAGAAAGTTTAGACATGCACAGAAGATGTGTGTCGACGCTCCAGTTAGGAGGTGTAAGGTTGGATTTAGGGGTTACATGAAGGAGTAGGGGCACACCAAAATAGTATTGGAGAAAGATAATTAAAAAAGAGTGAAGTTCACGTATTAAGATAAAAGGATAGTAAGGGTAAAAGTTATCTTGCCTTGTGATGGTTACAGGTTTGTCATAGGGTTACTCATACTATTTTGGTTGATTGTTATTGCTCTTTGATCTACTTTTATTGTTTTTTCTTACAGAATTGACGTTGCTCTTCGCTTTAGCCGTTATTCTATATTTATATTTTTCTTCTTTTATTTGGGGTATATACATTTGACCCGAGGGTCTTCTCGTTCAAACTCAACCAAATTTTAAACTTTAGTCATCCCATTTTAGTCAAACTTCCTAATCATCGGTTAACCACGAGTTAACGACTATTTTGAGTGATTAATTTCTTCTCAAGATGGAAATTGAACCCTTATCCATTTTTCAAAAATTTTAAAATTTTTCTGTTAGGTTTTAAAATTGAATTTAGGTTTCTTAATTTTTATTAAAATTAAGTGGCAACTCTTTAATTTTCGGGAATTTGATTTATGCTTAAATTAATTAAATATTAAATTAGATTTTTCAAGAAAATCAAAAGTCACATTTTTCAAATTAACGAATAATCACTGGTAAAGCTCTAACATCAAATCCAAAAGTTACGATTGGTTAAAAGAAAAGAAAAAAGAAGAAGAAGAATACTTGAAATGGGTGAAAATTTTGATTTAGTTGTATTATTTTTTTATTAAATTATATAATTTATTTAGTTAAATAATTTCAGGTTTTAAGCTAGGGATTCCATGTTTTTAATATAGGGAAGATGTAAATTTATTTAGTTAGATGATTGGTGCTTCTCCTCCTCCTCTAACACGTATAGTTGTGGACGTTCGAAGACTAATTAATTGGTGTATTTTTTTAGTTTGAGGACAATATCTATTTACTTTCTAACTTAACATATTAAAATACTTTGATCTCTGAGTTATATTTTTCTTATGTCTCTTTTGCTTGAGGATGATAGATTATAAATATTTGATTCTTGATCCTTTTATGAGTTCTAGAATTGTATGGATTCTCATCTTAATATTTTGCAAATTATATTCATGGACAAAGATAAATTTCAAATATAATTTTTCATTCAAATAACACTATTTTTTAAATTTTAAATTTTTCTCTCTCTTTTTTATTTTTATATATTAACATGCAAATAATGCATATTAGGGTAGCATGTGAAACATAGTATTTCATTCGTCTTACTTTTTTTTGTGATTTTTTTTAACTTGACATGATATTTAAGATTCTTTTTAAAAATAATTTATAATCTAAAATAATTTTTAAATATTTATGAGATGAGATTTATTTTATGACGGATAAAAGAAAATTTAAAATTAAATTTATATTTAATTATAATATGGTGATTTTTTTGGATTGTCAATAATTAAAAAAGAAAGGTGTCTAAAATATGGTACCAACCCTAAATTACAAGTTTACTACCATTGCTCAGTCTCTCCTAAAACCCTAGAGTTTTCTCCTGTATTCTCCATAAATCAGCGATGGAATTCTGGGGTAAACTCTATCTCTTGTCAATCTATTTACTTTTTCTCTGCTTATCGTTTCATTATTTTGATAATCTAATTGCTCGATGACTGTTCCTTAATATTTTGTTTTGTTTCATGGTGTCAGCTGCTATATTTGTTGATTATTCATTTTGCCATTTCATTGTTTGTTATGCTTTCGATTTTTATGTGATTCTGCTCAGACACTTCTTCTGTATATGGTGGCTAAATGTCGAAGGTGACTAAATGTCGAAGCCCATGTCCATATTTGAATTTTGTACATATATGTATGCATATTTTGCAGCTAGTCAATTTGAGAGCAAATTAAGTTATGTTACTTTTTATTTTTGTTATTTACTGTTTTGTGATAGCTGTATTTATCAGAAATAGCCTCTTTTAACTCCCATGTTTTGGGTAAGTTATGCATGCACTAACTTCCCCATACCCACTTGTGGGATTGCACTTGGTATTTTGTTGTTGTTGTTGTGCTGTTTTGTGATAGGTTTCCAGACTATGTATTTTTCTTCCAGTTCAGTAATTTTTTTTTATGGCATGGTAGAGAGTGAGAATCAAATAACTAGAAAATGTGTGTGTTGTAGTGCAATGTTTCCTATAGATGATATGTTACTCTCTGCTTTGGCTATGGTTTTTTAGTGTTAACAGTAAAAATAAATATGGTTTCTTTAGTGTTTCAAATTTGCCATGGATTTTGTCAGCACGCTGTTCTTTGGGTTCTTTTTCCATTCCTCTATATGGGAGGGTAGAGTAGGGTATTAAATTTAGTTAGTGTTTTGGACAGCGAAAGGCGGCAAGAGTATGCATATGCTCGCCTTTTGAAGTACGCACCAATTTATGCCAAAAAATTAAATGTTTCATTGCATAACCTTCGACATCCAGAACAGAGCTTTCCTAAGGAATGCCATGGGATTTTCGTGGAAGACAGAGTGGGTAGAATAGGAAAGTGTGTAATAGGTTATTCTAGAACACCCTATATCTTAGGGTTGCTGTCTTCCTTTTGGATTGGGCCTCCGGGTCAACATGTATTGGATTGTTTAAATGCTGAATAAAATGGGCTGCTGGCCCGCTATTTAACCAAAATAAAAGGATAGTACGTACTAAAAGTCTAGAACTTGCCAGCGGAATCAAGGGGTTTGCTTTGGCTCAAGCTCGTTGCACCGAGCTTGCCTAGTGTAGGTTACCTCTCCTATGTGGTTTGTGAGCTATTGCATAGGAGCAAGGGTTTACCCTGTGTGTACCCAAAAGATAGCGGCGGCGGGTTCCCCTTGTTATCAAAAAAAAATGAAGAAGAAAAAGTCCAGAACTCGAGTGAGAAAAAACAGAACAAAAGTCTCAAGAGTGAGGGAAAAACCATAAATAACTTTTAAGGCTAAAGAAGAAGATGAAAAAGAAACAGGGAAAGAAGAAATATGTATTGGTTGGATTTTGGACTTGCCGGGAAAGTCTGGCTGGTTGCCAGAGAAGTCTAGTCGAGTTGACGGGTTGGAGTTGCAGTCTAAGAGTGCAACTGTGCAAATTTGGAAAGAAAACCGTAAAATTACATTGGTCCCCTTTTTTTCCAAAAGAAAAACATATACACAAAAGGCAATGCCTTTCTTGCCTTTGTCGCCACTATTGCCATGACATCGCCTTCTGAAGATCGTCTCGCCCCAAAGCTAATAGGCTATGAAAGGTTGCCTTGCTTCGCCTCTCGCCATTGGCGACAAGGCGATCGCCTTTCACAACACTGGATTTAGCTCTTTCAGAATCAAGAATTTGCTTGGAACCCAGTGAATGATTTCTCAAGTGTTTGACTCAATTTTTAATTTTTATATTTGGAGTTACCTTGATATGCTTTTACTTTGATGACCACATGTCTCCTTGATATTATTTTAGTTCAAGACCTGTATCAGAAGGTCTATTGGGTCTCATATACAATTTAAGTTTATTATTGTGCCTCTGCTTTTGTGTAATAATTGTATTGGTGAAAATATCTCTCCTTGTATGCATGCTCTGCTGTTGTTACTTCATCCATAGTGTGTTAATGTTTTTTTTTCCCTCTTTATATTGGGATTATATTTGGCAGCTGTCTTAAATTTTCTTACATTTAGGTGCGGAGGTTAAAAGTGGACAACCTTTATCTGTACAGCCTGGAGATGACATGATTTTGCATCTTTCACAGGTTTTTAAGTTGTCACTTGAATTTGATAGGCAAATTCATTTGCAATAGCTTGTACCTTTGTAGGCATCACTTTTTAGAATTCTAACAATGTATTGTTTTGTTTTATAGGCATCTCTTGGAGAGGCGAAAAAGGATAAAGGATCAGAACCTGTATGCTTGTCTGTAACTATTGATGGCAAGAAGCTTGTTCTTGGAACACTCTGCTCAGATAAACTACCTCAACAACAGTTTGACCTGGTTTTTGATAAAGATTTTGAACTATCACACAACTGGAAACATGGTAGTGTCTACTTTTTTGGATACAAGGCTGCCAACCCATTTGAGGAATATCCTTTTCATTGCCTGTTAACTTCTATCTTATGTTGAAGTGAACTACACTATCTTTCTAGTTTCTACAATTTCCTTCCTTTCCAATTACAAGAGGTAGGTTTTTCAAGTTCTTTTTGTTTCCTTGACTACCTTTCTGTGTGACACTGAGGATGAAGAAGAAGAAGAAGATGGTAATTAAAAAATCTCCTGTTTGAGCATATTTAAGCTTTGATGGATTAGGCGAAGACTTAATTGTTATTTTATTGTGTGCAGAGTCTGATGAGGAAATACCCCTCACAATTGCAAACGATGGTGCATAAAATTTTATGATACTAGTCGTCTTTTCAATTTGCCATTTTTTTTAGTTCTAAAGTATTGCCTACCTGTCTAACAGGAAAGACTGAAGCCAAGGTCAGTGTGAAGGATTCTGCTTCAGCCAAGCAGAAGGTGACAATTGCCGAGCCTAGTAAAGTTGCAAAGGCAGATGATGGAGATGAGAGCAGTGATGATGAGTCTGAGGATGAAGATGATTCTGAGATGGGGGAGGTATGCTTATCATCTAATATATGCTCAATACTTTATAGTATTGTTATAACATGGGTTATCATTAAAGTTTCTAAGATGTCTGGGGTAAAGCACAAAAGTAGTTCATACTTGTTTGAGCTTGTTCATCAATCTCCAGCTAAATTGTTTGAATATGTTTTCCAACCTGTGGTACTGAATGATCTTCAAGATGTGATGTACTGTAACTAAACTAGCTTCCTTTAGGGGTTTGAAGCATTAACCACAACGCAATTCTTTTACATAATATAAGCTTCCAATGTTTTATATTATTGAGTATTCTTTCTTCAGGATGAAGAAGGTGATAGTGATGAAGATCAGTCTGACGAGAGTGAGGAGGAGACACCAAAGAAGGTAGCCCGTAGTTATTGGTCTTCTCTTTTCTCCTGAATCTCTTGAGCAGGAAGGTGGGCTAACACGACCTGGTTCGTTCGTCTTTTTAGGCTGAACCTAGCAAAAAGAGACCTGCAGATTCTGCCGCAAAAACACCTGTTCCTGATAAAAAGGCAAAATTTACAACTCCTCAAAAGACTGGTTAGTTTTTCTACATTCTACTTGGTTAATGCTTTTCCTGAATGTTAGTATTGGATATGGATTTTCTAATGTTGCAATGTCTGCTGTTGTCCTTTTGATTTACATGGGAACATTTGACCAAACACTTGAATACTGGTAGTATTAATTCCTTTGGGAATGAGAATTTATTCTAGCCTTTAAAAGTAAATAAAAAAATGTTAAATGTTTACCAAAGCGACTCATTTTTTTTCATATTTGCTCAGTCATCAACTCATTATGTGATTGAAGTTATCTTGTACCTGAGTGTTTTTTTTAGATGGTAAGAAAGGTCCCGTCCATGTGGCAACCCCTCACCCCTCAAAACAGGCTGGTAAGACTCCTGGAAACAAGCCAAACCAGACTCCAAAATCCGGCGGATCTATTGCCTGCAAGACATGCAACAGGTAACTTCAATACATCTTTTGATTATTAAGGAGCATTAGGTTGTATCCTGGATTCATGTTTTTCTTCTTGCAGGACATTTGGTTCTGAAATTGCTCTGGAATCTCACTCAAAAGCTAAGCACAGCGCTGGAAAGTAAATAGGAATAGTTAGCTGCCTGGAGATCTGGTTTCGATTTGTTAACCATTGAAGGGAATGATAATCAGAAGAGAGTGTTAGCTTTTAGAATATCTTTTGTTGGTTGACCCTAAGGTAAAGCAAGTGTTAGGTCCAGTTTTGCTACTTACTGGTATTCTGTATCGAGGATAACTATCTTTGATACTTGTGAAGGTTTACTTTGATTTCAACTGGTGTTGGTTGAGATTTTACTCAAATTAATGGTTATTGCCTATTTTGTACATAGCTACGTGCTTAGCATTTTTGTTTCTTGACGAGTTCCCTCGTCTGCATAGCATGTGATGATTGGCTATTTCTTCTTTGATTCAACTTATTGACTTACATGATCTTAGGTAGGAAGATTTGGAGGTTGTTACATGATCTTGCTGGAGATTGTAGCCTAGTGTGGTTGTGCTTCTATGGGGGGGGGGGGCGGTCTCCTCTTCCAAACCTTGTTTTGGGAAAGTAAATTTTATCACATTCCCCCCCAAATTTCAGTTCTTTTTTCGTAAACTAAATCGAGGAGGAAAAATGGCAACAAAGTAAGAAAAGAAATTTAAGCTTGGAAAAATCTCTATTGTTAGAATACAATACCTCATATGTAGCATTATCAAGTATATTTCACCATGAAAAATGTTCAAGATTGAGGAAGTGATGGTCGAAAATGAGAAAAACAGATGGAGAATAAAATGTAAGTTGGCTGAATAAGTTTCTAACACACGTCAATCAGTGTATTGTCAGAAGTGTTAAAATGACATAGTAATAAAGTCTTACATGAGGTGCTTCAAGTGAATAAGGCCTAATCAAGATATGCAAGTGAAGAATGATGCCAATTTTAAATGGCACTAATTAGCAATTCTCAATGAAATATTTACACAGTTAAACCGTGTTATGAAATATGAGCAATATAGAATGATATAAAGTAAGATATATAAATAATAAATAGATAAAAGAGAGTTTTTTTCTTCTTTCAGATGTGTTATAAATATCCTTCACTATTCACCAAAGATGAAGATACCCCTTTATAAGATATACAAATCATACGTAGACACAAATATCCCTCCACCCCTACCATTCCACCCACAAATAAAATAATTATTTTACTTGACTTGTCGGGAATTATCGTTTGAGGTAATTTCAGGCTCAAACAGGTTGTTAAGCCTTTTCCTTTTCTTAGTTTAATGATGCAATTTGCATGATTCTATTTTGGATTGCTTCAAGCTTCGAATCATATTTCATTTTGTAATACAAGTTTGGAGAATTTTTTAAAATTTTTACAGAGTCAATTTTGAATTTTTGAACATGGGCTTCATATTTTGTTTTGATCTTTCTCAAATTTTTTTTAATGTTTTTGGAGTATAAATGATCGTATTAGTACCTTTATTTTTTGGGTTTTTGGAGTTAGGACTTCTACGATCTTGACCTCGGGTGGAGGAGGTATTGCTACTGGAGTTGGTGCAGTCATTCTACGAGAAAGGCATCTTCAGAGTAATGATTGAGGACACAACAACCATAACAACTTTGGGAGGAACGATCTACAAAATGTCAGTCATCACGATATACGAGGCACACAAATCAGAACTCCTCAAACTATAGCCTGCAACAAACAAATGGCTGTCACGTCCTGAAACATCCTGATGATGGTGATCATCCTTAAAGAATATAATGAGACTCGAACAAGCCTACTGATATGGCCTTATTGGAAATGTTGTAAGAGTCTATGAAAGTCCCTAGGCTTGGATCAAAATCCATTATAGCCACCCTCATGTCAAGTCCTCTTATCTCTGCTCTCTGGACCTCATAACTGAGTTGTTCAAGTGTGCGTGCAAGAGCAATTATATTAAAAAATAAATGATTCGCTGAAATCATAGACTAAGTCTCAATTTGAAATTGAAACCTTAAACCTCGAACAAAATATCAAACGTTCTCCCCTTCAACAGGTAAAATCATAACAGTATGACGAGTGAGCTCGTGAAACCTAACTTCATACTTAGACCAACTTATAGTACTTTTTCATAATTTACAAATACATAAATTTTATTTTTTTAAAATATTTTGTCAAACTTAAAATATTTAATTCATGATTAAAAAGTAACACACAAGTTGAAATTTCAAGGGAGTACACATATACTAGCTCCTCTTTCAATATTCTCCCGCTTGTAAATCTACGCTTGCCGACCCTAAATTACTTCCATTGTTCACTCTCTCCTAAACCCTAGAGTTCTCTCCCTATATTCTTCTTAATCAGCAATGGAATTTTGGGGTAAACTCTATCTCTTGTCAATCTATTTACTTTTCCTTTGTTTATCGTTTCATTATTTTGATAATCTAATAGCTCGATGACTGTTCCTTAAAATTTTGTTTTGTTTCATGATGTCAGATAATGTATTTGATAATTATTCATTTTGCCATTTCATTGTTTGTTCTGCTTATGTGATTCTGATCAGCCATGTTTGCGGCATATGATGACTGAATGTTGTAACCGGTGTCCATATTTGAATTTTGTACATGCATATGAACATTTCACAACTTATCAATTTGAGAGCAAAAAGTTATGTTACATTTTTTTTTTTTTGGTTATTCACTGGTTTTTTTTAACTGTCTTTATTAGAAACAATCTCTCTAACTCTCAAGTTTTGGAGTAAGGTTTGTGTACGGTTTAGCCTCCCCGAGACCCCATTACTAGGATCACACTTGGTATGTTGTCGTTGTGGTAGCTGGGTTTATCGAAAACAACCTCTCTATGTGCACCAGGTAGGCATAATGCTTATTACTCACCACACCCTCCCAGACTCAAGTAAGTGGGATTGCACTTGGTATGATCTTGTTGTACTCTTTTGTAGTAGATTCCCAGACTATAAATTTTCTTTTTCTGTACGGTATTTTTCATCATTGGCATGGTAGAGAGTGAGATGAAATAACTAGAAATGTTTGAGTTGTAGTGCAATACTGACTATATTTGATATGTTACACTCTGTTTTGGTTATGGTTCTTAAGTGTTAACAATAAAAAATGTGGTTCTTTAGTGTTTCGAACTGGTCATAGATTCTGTCATCACTTTGTTCTTTGAATTCATTTTCTGTTCCTCTATATAGGAGAGTAGAGTAGGATATTTGATTTAGATCTTTCAGAATCAGGGATTTGCTTGGAACCCTGTAAATGATTTCTCAAGTGTTTGATGCAAAAAAGCCTCAATTTTTAATTTTTTATATTTGGGGTTACCATCATATGCTTTGCTTTGATGAGTACATGTCTTTTTGATATTATTTTATAGCTTAAAAACCCGAACATAAAAAATTTTGTTGGTCTCATAACAACAACATCAACAACATATCTAGTAAAATTCCACAAAGTGGGTCTAGGGAGGATAAATTGTACGCAGACCTAACTACTACCTCGTGGAGGTAGATCGAAAGACCGTCGGTTCAAGTGCATTAAATCCTAGGAGCAGAGAAGAAAACAATGGAAGAAAGCATAGTGGTTAACAAAAAAGCAATGTAAAGTCTTCAAGGAAAAAAATAACAACCGAAAGATAATGTGATAATCAAAATACAAAAAATAACATAAGGCAAGAACTTCTCATTACGACTAGTTCTACGTAAGGAAAGGCAACACTTTACCCCTACTAACCTTCTACCTTAATACGCGATCTCCATTCCGTTCTATTTAAAGTTATGTCCTAGATATTATTAAACTACGCTATGTCCTGTCTAATCATCGCTCTCTCATACTTTTTCAGTCTACCCCTACTCCTCCGTATACCCCTACTATTAACCTCTCACACCTCCTTACTGGAGCATTGACTCCCCTTCTCTTCACATGTCCAAACCATCTGAGTCTGACTTCCCGCAGCTTGTCTACCACGGAGGCCACTCTCACCTTTTCCTCGATAATCTCATTTTTATCTTATCATGTCTAGTATGCCCACACATCCATCTCAACATCCTCATCTTTGCCACATACATCTTTTGAAAATGTGAGTTCTTGACTTGACTGACCAATACTCCACCCCATACAACAAAGGCACTCTAACCACCACTCGGTAGAACTTACTTTAAGTTTAGTTGGTACCTTCTTATCTCACAAGACTTCGAGGCAAACCTCCAGTTCATCCAAGCTGCTCCGATGTGATGTGTGACATCATTGTCAATCTCACCACTACCCTATATGATGGCCTCAAGATATTCGAACTCTCTTTTGGAAAGAGTGTGGCAAGTCTTACATCCATGTCCACTTCATTCAATGTGACATTGAATTTGCACTCCAAATATTGCGTTTTGTTCCTACTCAATAAAAATCCTGTGGACTCCGGAGTTCTGTTGGGTCTCATATACTATTTCAATTTATTTTTTTGCCTCTAGTTTTGTGTAATAATTGTATTGGTAAAAATATTTTTCCTTTTGTGCGTGCTCTGCTGTTGTTACTTCATCCATAGTTTTTGTTGGTGTTTTTGTTTCCCTCTTTATATTGGAATTATATTTGGCAGCTGTTTTAAATTTTCTTACATTTAGGTGTGGAGGTGAAAAGCGGACAGCCTTTATCTGTACAGCCTGGAGATGACATGATTTTGCATCTTTCACAGGTATTCAAGTTGTCACTTAAATTTGATAGGCAAATTCATTTGCAATAGCTAGTACCTTGTAGGCATCTCTTTTTAGAATTCTAACAATGTATTCTTTTGTTTTTAGGCATCTCTTGGAGAGGCGAAAAAGGATAAAGGATCAGAACCTGTATGCTTGTCTGTAACTATTCATGGCAAGAAGCTTGTTCTTGGAACACTCAGCTCAGATAAACTACCTCAACAACAGTTTGACCTGGTTTTTGATAAAGATTTTGAACTATCACACAACTGGAAACATGGTAGCGTCTACTTTTTTGGATACAAGGCTGCCAACCCATTCGAAGAATATCCTTTTCATTGCCTGTTAACTTTTATCTTTTGTTGAACTGATCTTCACCATCTTTCTAGTTTCTACAATTCTCTTTATTTCCACTAAAAAGAGGCAGATTTTTTCAAGCTCTTTTTGTTTCCTTGACATCAATTCTGTGGTGACACTGAGGAGGATGAAGAAGAAGATGAAGATGGTATTAAAAGATCTTCTTTTTGAGCATACTTAAGCTTCAATGGATTAGGTGAAGACTTAATTGATATTTTATTGTATGCAGAGTCTGATGAGGAAATACCCCTCACAATTGCAAACGATGGTACATAAAATTTTATTATATAGTTGTCTTTTTAAGCTACTATTTTTTTAGTTCTAAAGTATTGCCTACCCGTCTCACAGGAAAGACTGAAGCCAAGGCTAGTGCAAAGGATTCTGCTTCAGCTAAGCAGAAGGTGACAGTTGTGGAACCTAGTAAAGCTGCAAAGGCAGATGATGGAGATGAGAGCAGTGATGATGAGTCTGAGGATGAAGATGATTCTGAGACGGGGGAGGTACGCTTATCATCTAATATATGCTCAATGCTTTGTAGTATTGTTATAACATATGTTATCATCGAGGGATCATTTGGTACAAAGATTAATAACACAAGGATTAGTAATGTAGGGAATAGTAATGCATGGATTGGTTTTTATAGAGTTTTTGGGTCATTGTTTCCTACCTAATCTTGTGCTCGGTTTCAAACTCTACACAAAAACCTTCTTTTCTATTATACCCTAGAGTTATTATGGAATTTTCTATCCTAAACCTTACAATTTATATTGTACAATTTATACTGCTTAGAATAGTTACTTTCAAATCATTATATTTTGATGCCCGAAATGTGTGTAAAATAGAACAAATGTTAACAAAAATAATTTTAAAAATGCTTAGACCATATGTTCAAATATACGATCCTTTATAGGACCGTTCTCCTAATTTCATTAAATAATTCAGGAAAAATATGGACAGTGGTCTGATTTAGTATGTCACTGCATTAAATGTGCTAATCTTTTGGACGTTGACCTTGTATTTTATAGATTTTTTCCTCCAGTGATTGATTAATTAAAATAGAAAACTGGGATGTATATATATGTTAGGCATAATGGTGCTTACATTGTTTGAAATTAAAATGTTTTTCTCTTTGGGTGTGATATAGTATGCAGGAACATAAGCAAATTTGATTTTTTTAAAAGTAATTTGTAAAATATATTTTCGAATATTTAATAAGTATAAAAGATTATTTTAAATAATTTATACATAATTTGGATAAATACTATGAGACACTGAGATAGTAAGGAGGGAAAGACGCGTTAAACGTGAGATTTCATTTATAAAATATATTTTCACCAAGAAAGTTACTTTACTGAGTAAGACTTTATTTTTTAAAAAAAAACATAATCTTACTATATAAACAAAAATCAAATACTATCAGAAAAAAGAAAACAAATGGTTCAAATAGCCTACTTAAATTGTTCAAATATTTGAAGCTTATTAGAAAAAAGAAACAAATAGTTCAAGTGGTCAATCGGCAAATTATATTTAAAAACAAAAAGACAAAAAGAAATCAACCCAGTATAGCAAACCAAACATTTAGGGGAAAAAATTAGTTTGTGAAATAATCAAATTAGACTGAATGGATTTGGAGAATCAAAAAGAACATTTATAACGGTTCCAATATAAAAAGGACATAAAATTACAACAGAAATTTAGGAAAAGTGATTAGGGGATAATTTAGTCATTTAAGGGTCTTATCCAAGAATTGTTAAATCTTGGATTAGTTATTCCTCCATTTTCTAGGGATAAAATAAGACCACATATGGTGTAGAACTAATCACATGGATTAAATTAAATAAAGTAAAAATTTAGTCCAGGGACTATTCTAATTAATATTGCCTACCAAACGGTTCCTAATGGTTGATAGATGTCTGGGGTAAAGCACAAAACTAGTTGGCACTTTTTTGAGCTTGTCCAGCAATTTCCAGCCAAAATTTTCAACCTGTAGTTTGGATTTGGTTTTAAGAGAATTGGTCTTGGAAAACAGATTTTAAAGGAGAATTTTCTTTTGATAAGGGTGTTGCAAAACAGTTGTTTGTCAAAGATATCACTGAACTCTTAAATGTTTTAGGGGTCTAAGTCCCGGTAAAAATTATGGATGAAACTGATTTAATATCTTTGGTTTACTATTAAACATGTTTTTGAGTAGCCCAAAAGCAGATACTATTTGTAGGCCAAAATGCAATTGTTTGATTGAGAAAATAATCGTCATATATGGGCCTCTGTTTTTGCAAGATAGATGACATCAAACTGAACATCAGATTGTTTGTCTCTTGAATGTTATGTTGCATGTTGAATAGGCAGAATCCTGCATCTGAGTTGAATTAGTTCATCATCTGGCCCATGTAACTATTCTAGCCTTTTCCATTAAGGGTCTGAAGCATTAACCACATAATATAGCTTCCAATGTTTTATATTATTGAGTATTTTCTCTTCAGGATGAAGAAAGTGATAGTGATGAAGATCAGTCTGATGAGAGTGAGGAGGAGACACCAAAGAAGGTAGCTCGTAGTTATTGGTCTTCTTTTTTCTCCTTAATTTCTTGAGCAGGAAGGTGGGCTTAACACGACCTGGTTCATTCTTCTTTTTAGGCTGAACCTAGCAAAAAGAGACCTGCAGATTCTGCTGCAAAAACACCTGTTCCCGATAAAAAGACAAAATTTACAACTCCTCAAAAGACTGGTTAGTTTTTCTACACTTCTACTTGGTTAATGAATATTGGGTATGGATTTGTCTAATATTGGACTGTCTGCTGTTATCCCTTTTTTTACATGAGAATTTTTCCAAAAACTTTTTTTATTGCATTTATGCTCGGTTATTATGTGATTATGTTATCTTGTCGTTTTTCTTGGGCTGTTTAGATGGTAAGAAAGGTGCTGTCCATGTGGCAACCCCTCATCCCTCAAAGCAGGCTGGTAAGATTCCTGGAAACAAGCCAAACCAGACTCCAAAATCTGGCGGATCTATTGCCTGCAAGACATGCAACAGGTAACTTCTATACATCTTTTGATATTTAAAGAGCATTAGGTTGTATCCTGGATTCATGTATTTCTTCTTGCAGGACTTTTGGTTCTGAAATTGCTCTTGAATCTCACTCGAAAGCTAAGCACAGTGGTGGAAAGTAAATAGGAGTAGAATCATATACCTGGAGATCCAATGAACATTTGTCAGGCGTTGAAGGGAATGATAATTGAATAGAGTGATAGGTTTTAGAGTATCTTTTGTTGGTTGACCCTAATGTAAAGCCAGAGTTAGGTCCAGTTTTGCTACTTATTTGTATTTTATATCGAGGGGAACCATCTCTGGGTGCTACTAAGGTTTATTTTGATTCCTCCTGTTGGTTGAGATTCTATTCGAAGGAATGGTTATTACCTATTTGGTATTTTGCTACATTCTTAGCTTTTTTGTTGCTTGACGAGTTCCTATAGCATGCGATGATTTGCTATTTCTTGTTTGGTTCAACTCATTGAGGTACATGATCTTAAGTAAGGTTTGGAGGTTGCATTGTAGTGTTGTTACGTGATCTTAGATTGTAGCATAGTAGTCTTGTACCTTCTTTGCAGGAGAGGCGCGGCAGCCTCTTCTCCTGACCTTGGGTTTGAGCCAAATTGTTAGGAAAAATAATTTGTACCAAGTAGGGAGATTGTACGTAGCATTGGAATGTTGTACCTTTCGTTTCAAAAAGAATGATCAGCATTTTTGCTTTAGTCTGTTTTAAAAAGAATGATTCATTTTGATAACATTTTAATTTTAGCTTTTCATGTGACATGTTTAAAATCATATCTATTCATCTTAGCTTTGCTTCGATAATTCAATCCGACATTTTATTTCCACAAGAATCATAGATATGTCGGTCATTAGATGGAAGAATCGCCATAGCTTCTTGCTTTTCTATTGGCTGATGGAATGGTGGACTATTCGCATCCTTCTTAGACGAATATTTATTGATGTAGCATTTCTATGGAGTTGATAGTTATTTTGTGGAAAGGCAATTTCCCCGTCCGTTTTGGAAATGGATAGCTGTCCTAGCAAGTTCTTTCTTTTTATTAAGTACATGTGAATCATGACAATTTAAATTAACAAACGATTGAACCAAAAATCTTTTTTAAGGAGAACGCACTTCGAGAATGTTCATGCCATGTGGATGAGGTAGTGAGTTGAACATGAAAATTTAAATTTTGTTTTTGAATGAAATTAGATGAATGATTTGAGTTATAGTACTATTAACCTTTTTTCCTGTGGGAAGATAGCAAACTTGCAGCTGCTCTTGGAAAGAAAATATTACTCCAGTACAGTATTTTCGAGATAATACTTTTACAAAGAGTTCATTGTGGAGAATATTATTTTATGTTTACATATTTTTCTATCAGACGTCTAACTATAACTTTAATTAAAAAAATTATTAAGCAATGTTTATATATATTAAAATATATTACTGTGGCTAAATAAAAAGTTTTAAATTAGAATTTTCAAATATAAAAGGTTGCGGCATATTATGCAAATTTAAAAAGACATGAATATCACAAAATAATATAGATATAGTAATTAGAATATGAAACTTACCACCCTTTTTTATTTCTTACAAACCAAACCAAAGTAACATGAAATTTTTATAAAACAAGGTACTTAAAATGCCAATAAATCAACCCTAAACAATAATATAATCTAAAATGGAAAGCACGTTAATGTTTGAAATATATGATCTTCTTTTTTTTTTGTATTTTGTATAATAACTAGTTATTTGCATAATCCGGAACATCAGCTGGTTTGCCCGAGAGGTTAAGGGGGAAGACTTAAGATCTTCTGCACATAAGTGCGCGTGGGTTCGAACCCCACAGCCAGCACTTCTACTTTTTATTTTTTAAATCAAGCCACTTCTGGCTTTTAATTTAATTTTATTTATTTATCTTTTTTTTTTTTTAAGTGTTTGGAAAATTTATGATTAGGCTAAAAAAGTATAAAAGTAAGTTAAAAAATTGGGTATGACCAACTTATGACTTTTAATTTACAAACTATTTTCAAAAGAAAAATTATCTAAATACACATCTTATTTTACTATAATCTCTAAAATATTCTACCATTGTGAAAAAGTTCAAAAGCCACCTCTTAGATACATCACTCCCTTTGGATATATTTCCTTTATGTATTTAGATATCCTGTCCTATCTAATACATCTCTATCCCTTGCTTGATACATCCCTTCCTTATGTATCAAATGATTGCTGATATATTCAAAAATTAATGACGTATCTTGAAATTAGTAAAATTAAAAGCGTAATTTAGAAAAAAAATAATGTAATTAGCTCTTAACACTATGTAATTTATGTAAATTATAGTTTTAAAAACGTAAATTGAAGATGATATTGTAGTTTTTAATACTAATACTAAACTAATGATTTTGATAGGCATCCTATATGGACAAATACACTCCAATTTTGATAGTGCATATTTAGAGACTTACCCTGAATACTGAATGTTGTGTACTAAACGTAGGGCTCTTACGAAAAATAATACTGAAAAAGTTTGGGACACTGTTAATAACTTTTGCGGCCTGAAATATTGCTATAACCCTCCCTTGTTTTAGATTTTCCTTAAAGGAGGATTTTAGGATAAGACAAACAGACCCATCTAATTTTCAATAATTGTCTTTTCTGGCCTCATTTATTTCCACGACAGGTGAAAGACATGTAGTTTCTTCAAATGATAACAAAATATATACAGAAATAGAATATTATTTTGATTTTACGAAAAATGAATTATGATAACGTGACTCCAATACGTTGAAATCTTAGATCCACTTGTACAATTTCATCCGTTATGTTTTATTCATCACAGCAACTCAATCAATAAGGCAATCCCTGACACTAACAGTGGACTGGGGTATAATCCACAAAGTGTTACTATATAGCAAGGCAAAATCTTTGATGGCATGAAAACCAAAACATCAATATCTTGAAGTACTACTGCAAACTGCATTCCCAGTTACAAAACCAGCAGTCAGAATAAGATATGCTCTGCCTACGAGAACGTTTTCACAGTTCAGTATTGTGAAGGATCAAAACATCAGAACAAAGGCTGTTAAAAGTAGCAACTTGATAATCAATCATATGCTATGAACGATTTCTCTGAGGTTTGTGGTCGATTTGGGAATTAGGGCATAGAGAGAGTTTGGGGCCTTTTTCCGTTGATG
>JAPFFP010000002.1:19711875-19722427 GCA_026153255.1 Solanum medicagineum | reverse complement strand
ACCGAATCAAACCCAGCGCCTGACGATCCTTGAGCTTCCAATCTTCTTCTTTCATGGATTCTGGCTTCACCCCAGACTAAGGTTCGTGAAGATCCATTTGATACAGATAATCTTCGATCTGCATCTTCCAAAAACCAAAATCAGATCCAACGATCTTTTTGATTCCGATTTTCGAACTCTCCATCTTCACAGATCGTACTGATTACAGCCCCACGGTGGGCGCCAGTTGTTAGGAATCACGTTTCTGTAATCTGCAAGGAGAAAAGAAGATGAAGATCGAAGAACAAGAGTTCTTCTTTTAGAGAGAAGTTAGAGAGAAGGCAGAGAATATTTCTGTAGAGAGAGTTTTTTTTTTCGTGGTAACGCCCAATGGAAACTCCACGGCGATAGAACTATATATATTAATGATATCCGGATATTTACAAATACACAGAATACAAGTATACATAGAGAACCCCACCCTTCGGGTGGCAACCTCACCGCGACAGCTGCTAAATATATTATCAGGCTCCACTACCTAACATGAACTACATGAATTTTTAGACAAAAATGATTGATGCCAGAGATGTAACTCTTTTGAATTAGAGAAATCTTGTTCTTATGTAACTGGTTGATGATCAACAAACTTCTGGTACAAAATGGGATCAGGTAAGCATCAAGCTAAAAAGGTAAAAAAGACTGTGCTGGACTACAATTGGAAAAGCTGCATGGTTAGAGGAAAGTTGTCCTTTATCGTACTGAAGGAATTACATTGTAAGGGACAATATATTAACTTTTTGAGAACTAGCATTCAAGACTAAAAGTACACTCAAGAGACCTGATATACAAAATCTATAATTTTCCTGGAAGGCCATCGATACATAAAAAGCAGTTATCGAGGGGAAAGAATCTCGTTCATTACTATTTTGTCCATTACTTCTCAATGTACAAATAAATATGAAAGGTCAAAATCATTTTCCTTATATTTTTCTTCAAAATATAATATTCTTACACTAAATAATTTTAAACCTAAAATATTTACGTACGCATTAATACTCCAATTTTTTTATATTTTATATCAATTGGTACAAATACAACGCAATCTGATTTCATATAATTTTGAAATAAAAAAATACAAACAAAAATTAATCGATATAAATACAACGTATTATGTTTAAACTCTTACAAGCCTTAATAATTTGAAGGGATAGGAAGTATCATCATAGTGCCTCGATTAAACAAATGTTATCATTGTGTCCCAGTGAGGAGCATTTCAAAGCTACGGGAAAGAGTGAGACAGAAATACAACAAACATTGAAGACGAAGCTCAAACCAGTACAGAAGAGACACTTAAACATCCTATGGGAGACTACATCAAGCACATAAAGAATGGAAGAACCAAATGAGAAACCTTCTACAGTTCAAACGGATTAAACAGTCATTGAAGTTACATACGGAATCAGGACATTAAGGAATAAGAGGAGCTGAAATAACAGTAACATGACAGGAAACAGGGGAGCCTAATGCATACAGGTGCACATGCTTTTAGTTCGAATGTGAGAGATAGAAGTGACGACTCTTCGCTAGGAGCTTGTACCGCTACGTGCTTTTAGTTAAAAGGCATTCTAGTAATTTAACATTTAATTTACGAGTTCATGCTTAAGGTAGAATAGATAAATTAAGTTACTGCAAATATAAAATGGGAGCATAGTGATATGATAAGAACACATAGAAATTACTGCATGAAGAAGTCACATCTTATTTTAAATCCAATGAATTAAATTACACTGATATGGGGAAATACATCTATTGGACTTCTAACAGAATGCTTATCTGAGGACCAAATTATGTATCCTTGGGAATGTCCTCTAAGATCTGAAGACTTGACTGTTACATTATATGACGTCTTCTGATTCAACGCTGTAAATTTTAAGATTTTAGGATCAACAGCCACCTCAATGCCTTTGAGACCGAGTACTTTAACTGTGTAAGTTGAAATTGCTTCTCCAACATTAGTCACAGTCCTCGTATATGTTTGAGCACTTGATTTCTTTGGAATAGAAAATGATGGGTAATTCAACTCTGATTCAGGTATGCTTGATGTACAATGTACCTTCTTGCTCACAATGGTACTGACTTGATCATCACCATAGTTCAATCCACATAAGTATGGGATGTAATCTTCGGGTTGGATGTCATAAATGAGTCCTGGATCATTTGCTCTTGATGGATTCACATGCCCTGATCCGATTGCAAGTAGATCAGCAGGGTTAAGTGTCTCATCCTCAATTGATTTGTTTCCAAGGTTGACGACATCAGCCGTGGTCATAATTGCTGATTTAATTGCAGCTGGAGACCAATTCGGATGTGCGCTTTTTAATAATGCTGCAACTCCTGCAAGGTGAGGACAAGACATCGACGTTCCAGAAAGGATGTTAAACGTCGCTGATGAAGATGCAGATATCGTCTCACCTCCTATAGGGGTTGGCCACGCTGCAAGGATATTCACTCCAGGGCCAATAATGTCGGGCTTTAGTATGCCCTGACTCTGCAGAAATGGTCCCCTCGAAGAAAAGTAAGCAACCGTCGGCGCATGCTTGTCTCCAATTCTCGTTCCCTTGAATGATATCCTTGCAACTGGTGTTGATGTTGATTTCATATATTTTATGATCTCTTGTCCATCATTGTAACCAACCTGTGTGGTGGGAATGACATCATATTCTGAGAACGTTGTAGAGCCGCGATTCTTTTCATTAATGATAATCATGCCAGCACCACCGGCATTTTTCACACTTCCTCCTATGTCATTTCTAGATGAGTAACCGCTTGTATCACACAACACTATTTTGCCCTCGACATCCCTTGAAAGGAACGATTCACAATCCGTACCATTCACAAGTGGTAAGAGTTTCCGCGAAAAATTCTTTGGTTGAAAAGCTGATTCGCCTTCATACTCAGCTCCGTTACCCAAAATTGCCACCGCACTTATCTTTCTATCTGTTGTGCTAGTACCAACTGTGAGAGTCCACGGGGCCCCATTTGTGATGGTACCACTAGTCGGTCCACTATTTCCTGCAGAGCAACTTACAAAAATCCCCTTTTTCATCGCACTATATGCTCCAATAGCTATAGTATCATCATATAAAGGCGGAGCCTGCTTTAATCCAATTGAAATGGAAATCACATCCACGCCGTCCTCAATTGCAGCATCAAAAGCAGCTAAAATCCTGTATTCTTGACAGTCATCTCCATTACAGACTTTGTACATGGCTACATGAGCTCGAGGTGCAATCCCAACAGCCGTGCCATTAGCATTACCAAAAAAACTGGCACCATGCACAAAGTTCCCTGCGGCTGTGCTTGAAGTATGTGTCCCATGTCCATCATCGTCCGAAGGGGACAAATTTGTCGCGTCTGCAAAATTCCTCGCTCCAATGAGCTTCTTGTTACAATGATTTGTAACATTGAACTCACATTTGCCTTTCCACTTAAGAGGTGGATTAGGCATTCCATCGTCACTAAATGAAGGATGTCGAGGATCAATTCCAGTATCTAATAAGCCAATAATCACACCTTTACCTGAATTTGATGCATTCCACAAACCAACATTCTGGTGCAACCCAAGGAAACTTGGACTGTGTGTGGTGTGCAATTGAAGTATCCGCTGGGGACGCGCTGACACAAAACCGGACTTCTTTTCCATTTCTTTCACTTCATCTGATGACAACATAGCAGCAAAACCATTGAATACATGACGATAAGAATACAGAATGCTCGATGAGTGATTCGAATTATTAGGCAAAAAAGATTGATGCCAGAGATGTAAATCTTTTGAATTAGAGAAAGGTTGATCAGGAAATTCAAGATGTACTATATAAGTTTCTAATTCATTTTGATTAGTGAAATGGTCACCCAATGTTTTTGAGGAAAGAAGCAGGACAAAGCAGAGAAAGATTGAAATGAATTTTAGATCCATATTTGTTTAGGTGACTATCACCTTTAGAAGATGTGCTTATATAATAATGAAGTTCAATTAACATAATCTTGACTAGATCATATTTAATTTATTATGGTCAATGCAAAACTGTCCATATTACTTATTCAAACTCAAAAAGGAACTTGATTTGGAAAAATAATTCTGATGCAAATTTATAATTATAAAGTTAACTGAAACTTAGAAGAATTTACCGAGGATTTAGATCCATATTTGTTTAGGTGACTATCACCTTTAAGAAGATGTGCTTATATAATAATGAAGTTCATTAACATAATTTTGACTTGGTCAAATTTAATTTATTATGGTCAGTAATTCAACTTTTTTGCAAAATTTTCCGTATTAACTTATTCGAAATGAAACATGAATTTGATTAGAGACGGCAAAATAAGCTCAAACATAAACAATTCATCCATAATTTTATGGGTTAAGTTCAACATGATTTAGAATTGGGATAATTTTAGCCCAATACAATTTAACCCAGTATAAAATAATTCTGAGTTAGAGCCAGCCAATAAGATTCTCGCTTCGGCTCAATGTATCATTTGTTATGTATGTTCAATGCTAATCTTCAATTAAGCGGGTTAAACTGGGCATGTCATGACTCAACTCGAATTTTAGCCCATTTGAGCCTGAAGTACATTTGGGCGGGTCAAAAGCCAACCCGATATTTAATGTAACCCATTTTAACCTCCCTAATTTCAGCTCAACCCGCCCATTTGACACCCCTAATAATGATCCTCAAACTTATAAAACTTGTAACGTTATTCATTGACCGTGAATTAGTGTACTCCCTCCGTCTCAAATTAATTGAATTTTTGAGATTTTTTTCAAGGTTCAAAATAGTTGAATTTTTCATATTTCAAGATGAATGTTTGAAACTTTTTTCATATTTACCCTTTCATGTATTGAACTTTTACATTTTCTAGGAAATAAATTACACTATATATTTATGATTTTATAAAGGGCAATAGTAGAAAGTATGGTGTAAAGTTTGTCTTTGAATATTTTTCTTAATATGTGTGCATTACCTTATAAATTAAGTTAATATGGGACAGAGGGAGTAACAATTAAGAATTTAATAAGATATCATTGTCTCATTCACTTGTGACAAGAGTCTTTCGAAAACAGTATAAGGTATAAGATATCATTGTCTCATTCACTTGTGACGAGAGTCTTTCGAAAACAGTATGAGGTAGTCGTAAGATATGCGTACATTCTATCCTCTCTAGACCCTACTTAGCTTGTGGGATTCCACTGGGTATGTTGTTGTTGTTATCAATGTCTCATTCACCCTATTAGATTCTTGAAGGTAGGAACTAGGAAATGTACCCTCAAAACAATTAATCCTACACATTTCTTTGAACTTTAAGAGATCATTCAAGTACATTAATGAAGAAATGACCATTCATATACAGTCAGATGAATTGGGAGGGGATCTCCTCCGGGGATCTTGTGCTTCGGTATTCATCATGGTGATATGAGACTATTTACTCATGAATTAATTGGGCTCTGATACGAGTATTAAACATTGGATGAGAATTTTTTTTTAAAAAAAAAACATGATAACATAGGGAGCATAGTGATATAGACGATATGGTTCTTTCGTTGTTTGTCATTACTTGTTACTTCTCCGTTATATCTTTTCCATTTTTCTTTACAATCTTTCTACAGAACAAACCCCTTGACACAAGTGTTTGTCTAAGTAAGAATTTAATTGATATGGGAAAATACATCTATTGGACTTCTAACAGAATGCCTATCAGAAGACCAAATTATGTATCCTTGAGAATGTCCTGTAAGATCTGAAGACTTAACTGTTACATTATACGACGCCTTCTGATTCAATGATGTAAATTTCAAGATTTTAGGATTAACAGTCACCTTGACACCTTTCAGCCCCAATACTTTAACTGTGTAAGCTGAAACTGCTTCTCCGACGTTAGTCACAGTCCTCGTATATGTTTGAGCACTTGACTTCTTAGGAATAGAAAATGACGGATTTCATTGAGCCTAGAACGTCGTTTCTAGTAGGATTACATAAGATAGAATCCTTTAAAAGGTGTGAGCCCTTTTAGGGAAAATCGTGTGGGTTTAATCCTAAATAGACAGTATCACATCATGTTAAGATTATCTTTGAATTGGTTTACCTAATACTAACAGGTATCAATAAAATGAATTTGCTTGATATTCTTTTGGCTGAAATAGCTAAATACACACTCATACTTGCGCTAATTTGATAATGGACCCCTGATTCCATGAAGTTTCGTGTAGACATCTCAACTCGATCAAAATAAGCGTTGTTGTAGTAAAAGACCAACGCATCGGTAAAAATACATGTCAATTAAAAAGTAACTTTAATTTGTATACATATTCAAACATAGCTCCAATTTTCAAATACCAATTTAAACTTGAAATCAAATTATAGCACTATTTTCCAAATTTCACAATTTTTATATCTAAACGCCCACCGAGCCTATTGTTACTTCTTACTAAAATCTAAAATCATAGAGTTCTGTTTTTTCTCTTTGGAATTGCTTTCAATGGCTTTAATTTTCTAACAGTCACTCCCATTCTGTCTTGTGTATCCAAAGCCTCATCAAGAACAGAAATATCAATCTCCCAATCGAACTCATGTAACAACGATCCAAGTAACAAATGCAACATCCGATGAGCCAGAGGAATTCCAACACAAATTCTTCTTCCAGCACCAAATGGAATAAACTCAAAATTTTGCCCTCTATATTCAATATTCGATTCCAAGAACCTTTCAGGCTTGAAATACAAAGGGTCTTTCCAACATTCAGGATCTCTTCCAATTGCCCAAGCATTCACGAAAACTTGTGTGCCTTTAGGAATACGATACCCCATGAATTCAGTTTCTTGAATTGCCTTTCTTGGGACTAGAAGTGGAATTGGAGGGTGCAATCTTAACGTTTCTTTTACAACAGCTTGCAAATATTTGAGATTATCGATGTCAGTTTCTTCGAATTTCTTGGTATCTCCAAGAACCTCGGATAACTCGGTTTTTACCTTGTCCATTGCCTCTGGGTTGCATAATAGCTCAGTCATCGCCCATTCTATGCTACTGCTGGTAGTCTCTGAACCAGCTAAGAATATTTCCTGCATTCAATCGATTAATGTAACAGTTTAAGTTATATATACTGACAATATGACATAATTAAGTTGATTTATAATAAGAAATGACTCCTCAAGAAATAAGGTTTTGAACTATCTGAATTCTTAGCTTATTTCAGTTATTCTATTCATAATTAAATTACAACAACAACAATAACTTATCTCGTGAAATCTCACAAATGTGACCTAAGGAGGGTTATCTTCAAACTTTACCTTGTTGTCATCATCGAGAGACGATGGATCATCGGATCGCCCAAATCAATTCAAAAACGAAGAAGAAAGAAATATGACAATGTTTGTTATGTAAAATGCAAACTTACCAAAATAATGAAGATGAGTTCCTGATCTGATATCTTCTCAGGTTCATCCTTCCCCTTGCCTTCATATTCCAGTAGAACTTCCAAAAAGTCCTCCTTCCTCTCTCCGGTCCTCTCCCTTTCTTCGAACCTCTCCTTCAAAAAACCCGAAACAATTTCAATCGTCTTCCCAAGCCCGCGATCCATCTTCCTCCTCAAACCTTGAGGATCAATCCATCTCAACCATGGAAACACATCCACAATGTTCTGGTGTCCAGAACATTCCATTAACCCAACCATCGCCGCGAAAAATTCAGATCCCTTCTCAGATTTTGGGTCAACTAATTCGCGCGACAACAACAATTTTCCTAGCATGTTAAACGAGGCGAGAAATACAAATTTCGCCACGTGAATTTCTCCAGAGGAGCTCATTTCTCTGCTTCCTATCCATTCGATTAAATCATCGATACATTTACGACGAACTTCCACTGTTTCAACAATCCTTTTGTTCACCAGCATTTGAACGGTCATGATTCGTTTCATGATCCGCCAGTAAGTACCATAAGGAGCTAAAGCCAGTGATCCTTTATTATAACCGTGTGATTTCATCACCTCGGTTACTGATCTCTCCGCAAAAGCCACGTCGTGGTTCCTGAAGAACTCTGCAGCGGCTTTCGCGGAGAGAATCACCATAGTGTTAATAGAACCGAGCTTCAGCCAAACGACTGGACCGTGCTTTTGTTTTAGATCCAATAGTGTTTTGTGCGGCTCGTTGCCGAGCTCGAACATGCTGCCGAACACGGGCCATCCTCGTGGCCCGGGAGGCAGCTGCCTACCATCGTTTTTTAACGATCGCCGGCGGAAGTGAAGGAGTATGAATGGCAACAATACAGTAATAACAGACCAGAAGACATATCCCCAAATCCACTCCATGAATTGAATTCAATTCAGTATGACGATTGCTGACTAACTTAGATTGCTTCTCTATAAGTATAGTAAGCAGAAGTAGTTGGCAGAGCAGCTACAAATCAGATATTTAAATATAGCAAAGGACCAGTAGTAGTTGGCAAGTTTAACTTGTTGAAATGCTCATGATCTAAAATCAAACTTTTATCAAAAATTTTAAGTTTTTCAAAAACAGCTATTTATTCAATCTCTCTTAAGAAATTAGTTATTGTACATAATAAGATATTAATTTGAATATGTCATTGTTGTTAAGAAAAAGACTCATTTATGTCATTAATAATAACAATGACATATTTTAATCAAACTTTTAACGGATGATATAAATGAACCTTTTGTTAAATTTGATGGCATATTTGAGTATTTTCCCTTTGAAAAATTATTTTGCCACACGTGCTACTTTTATACGACCTATTAATGTTATTTTATTACCAATATAGACATTTGGAAAAAAAATCAAGTATTTATCTATTAGTGTATATCTATTTATGCTGTTTTTCTTAATATTTTTAATCTAGAAAATAAGTTTAAATCATTATTGGCTGACCATATCTACAATTTTTTTAAGTTTACAACAAGGATTGTGGTGGAGTGATAAGTACTCTCTTCATCCTTAACTAGTTTCGAGTTTGAATCCCCTTAGAAACAGAGTCGTCTTTGTTAGGAAACACTTTGTCCCCAAAACATGACTTTCTGGCGCGAATTCAAATTTAGTCGAACTCCAATGTGGATCAAACACGGAGTGGGAAATCAAAGAATTTTATTTTTTTTAGTTTCAAATACTCAATTTCTTTTTATTTTATTTAACTAATTCATAAATTTATTACTAGTGCAAAATGAGTTTGGTACCTCAAGACTTTGCTTTGTGGACCTTACTCTAAGGTCGGATTGTGGAAACTTTGTACGTAGACCTTAAACTATTAAAGCAATTTTATTTTATTTTTTTGTTTGGTTAAATTATACTCTCTTTATTCACTTTTATTTATCATTATTTCGCTTTTTGATGTCAACTTCAAAGTCAAAGTAGCTAAATTTAATATTTAAAATTTAAAATTTAGATGTTTGAAAACTATACGAAAAATATTATAAGTAGCAATCTTTCTCATATCAATATGACGAAAAAATACATCTTAAAATGTTAGTCAAAATTCATATTTTTTGATCTCGATAAGTGAAACAGTGACAAGTAAAAATGAATGAAGGGAGTATCTTCGAGCATCTTTTATATGCAAATCTCATTTTAAAATCCAATTAAATAGTGTAATTGTTTTATTTATAAATTTAAATAGTTAGAAAAATACACATTGTTTCCTTAATAATATCTTCAACTCAACTTAACCATCTCATAGTTAAATTAGACC
Source organism: Solanum medicagineum (assembly GCA_026153255.1). NCBI lineage: Eukaryota > Viridiplantae > Streptophyta > Magnoliopsida > Solanales > Solanaceae > Solanum > Solanum medicagineum. The sequence continues at coordinate 19,712,696 of JAPFFP010000002.1, read as the reverse complement.
GGCAAACAAGTATTGACCATTTCTTTTTTATTCTTTTTTTTTTTTTTTTTTGAGGGGGGTTTAAATTAATTAACATTATAATTTGACTTGGTATTAAATATAACATTCTAAATCATTAAAAGATATGTTAACTTCTAAGTAGTGACTGAAAAAAAAATGGAATTTAAAAAGTATATACGCCGGCATCAGCATTGAAATAGACGAGGGCAGTATTGGTAAAAGACAAAATAGAAGCTACAAAAGACAAATATTTCATCAAGGAATACTTTCATAATTTTTGGTAGGAATAAGCCTTTTATGAGTTTATCTGCAATCGGCATCTCAGGCTTGCGGAGATATAAAAAAATCTAAGGGTGTCTTGGTAGGAGGAAAAATATTTTATCGAAAAATAAGTTAATTTAAATTTTTGTGTGTGTAATTATCTGATCTTGTCGTTATGAGTATGTTAATGAGGAAGAGAATGGAGCAAAAAAAAAAATTGAATAGTAACTTAAAAAATTTGAGCCCTTGTCAGAATTGGACCATCGACTACCAAGAAAAATGGCTTGAGTGAATAAGGGCATTGAGGTTGAGGAGGATATGCATGTGAATGAGGAAGACTTAAGAAGAGAGGAGAATCAACCACCAAGGTTGACCGGCCACAATTCGGAGACATCATGCTTTGAGTTAGGTGAGGTCTAGTGCAATATGATAAGGGATTGGGAATCATTCAAATAGTTAGTGTCACAATCCGAAAATTTGCGAGATGGCACTCGCTCAATCCCACCCGAGCAAGTCAGCCTTAATTCGAAAAGTATATAATAACAAATATAATATGCGGA
>JAPFFP010000002.1:19687627-19705044 GCA_026153255.1 Solanum medicagineum | reverse complement strand
GTGGATTGCTTTTAATCTTTTTTTTCTACAAAATGAGATTGTACTTGGCCATGAGTTCTCAGGAAGGGCGAAGTTTGGCAATCTTTTTGTTGCATATGTACAGTGTGTGAGAACCTATGCTCTAATGGTATTAGTTAGATGCAAATGTAGTGGTGGATTAATGCCCAGTGGATGCATGACACTTCCTCTTGCTTCTTCTTTGCATCCGATAGCCATGGTTTATTCCTAAATGAACTGAAACATGAAATGATTGGGAATAACAAGAGCATCTCTCAATACTCAAAGATTCATATCTGAAGCAAATTTTCAAGAAACTGCTCGAGTTCTAGCAAAAGCAGAATCCATGCACTGAAACTGGTCTTGTAAAATATTCTCTATTTTCCCTCTTTAAAGAATTTATGCCCCCTTGACTCTTAAGTGTTTTTACATGGATTTTCTTTATCAGCTGATATGTTGGAGTAGTTAGATCTGAGACAGTAATTTACATAATAGGCAAAAGAAAGAAAAATGAGATAGAATGTTGGACCTGGGTCGTTATTGCTTGTGCTGGATAATAGGAACGTTAATTCTCGGTTGTAAAAGAGATGATGTATTGATGAGTTTATAAGCTGTAGTTAGGATGTTCCTAGCTACATGACAAATTGATGAGTTTATAAGCTGTAGTTAGGATGTTCCTAGCTACATGACTCTTTAACTAAGCTCTGTCAGGATTTTATTGGATCAGTTGTCTGTTCAAAATGTCCTATTATTTTTTTTTTGGTTAAAACTGAAGGTAACTTACATTTTGCTTTTCTAATTTTGATTGAAACTAGCTAATTGAGTAGTAACAATTTCTATGTCTCAGCCTTCTGTCAATAAACTTTCTTTATTGTGAGTATGAAACTGAACCACTGGTATCAATTTTTGGTACTGCTTTCAATAGTATGCTAATATATAGGGTGAAATATATGGTATTCTCATGGATATGAGACATTTGTCCTTTATATTCTTTTTGTTGCAATGTGTGCTAGTTTGTGAACTCCGAGCTTTCTTATCTCGGAACTGTTCATGTTATCCTCTATCTGTGTGTGTGTGTGTGTGTTTTGGGGTGAGATGGGAGGTGTTACAGACTGCCCTATCCAGCTATTGTCTTGTCCTTACTCTATTGAATAATAAGTAATACATGAATGTACTTAGTTTTCCCTCTTTACTTTTGCAAAATTGATCATTGTTGATGATGAGGAATATCACAAGTTTTGAACTCTTGCAGATTCCACGTTGTGGCATATTGCCAGCAGGCATGGTGGTTGGAACTAAGTGGTGCAGTGAACTTCCCTTTTCCTCCGGGTATATACACTGTAACATTCAGAGTTCACCTTGGAAAAATATTTAAAAGACTTGGGCGACGTGCTTGCAACTTTGAACATACTCATGGATGGGATTTGGGGCCAGTACGTTATGAACTGTCTACTTCTGATGGGCAACACGCAGTTAGTGAGTACTTTCTAGATGACATTGGGCATGATGACCCAAACGGAAATATCAGGCGTGGGAGCTGGATTGAGTACAAGGTGGGTGAGTTTATTGTCAGTACATCAGATCCTGTGACAGAAGTTAGATTTTCAATGAAACAGATCGACTGCACGCATTCCAAAGGCGGGCTCTGTGTTGATTCTGTATCAATTATCCCCAGTGATCTGAAAGACCATCCTAGAAAAGGAGTTTAAAGTATCTGCAAGTGACATGTTTTCTTACCAATGCTCCCAGAAAGTTTTAAATGGGTTCCATTATACTGCATAAAAACATTACAGTTCTGAAGGTAGTCATTGTAAAATTCTTTTTGCTTTAGGTATGTCTTCTATCTCCATGTAAATGTAACTGTTTTGTACTTGATCCAGTTTTGTTTCATAGAATACCTTCTGCAGAAGATCAAGAAAAGATAGTTTGCTCATTTGTCATTAGCATACCTTGCTTTATGTGTGCTTTAGTGTCGTATCAAGGTTCTAAGACAAACTTTTCCTTGCTATAGAGCCTCTTCTGAAGAAGTGACCCTAAGCAATGATATTTCACTTAATCATAATTTGTTTTCAATTTCTTAGGTCATAAATCTGTCATTTATATTTATAATATTTATAGTTATTAATCTTGAACTAGACATATACATTTGTATTTTTTTTCTTGTTCATTGAAGCTCACACTTTATTTGTGTTTTGCGCTTAAAGCCCGAATGGACCTTAGGGCTTTTTTGCGCTTTTCACCTTTGATAACACTGGTCAGAGCCTGGAATTCAATTTTATGGGTTTTAGATTGAGAAAAAGTTAACTGAGTTCAGTTGATCTCGTATTAAGGCTTCTACCTCTGCTCCTCAATTCTTCCACTTTTATACCATGTTTTACAATTTTACTATGCTGTTTGAACTATTCAAAAATATTGTCACATCTTTATTTAATTCTCCATATAGTTTTTTCTAAAATTCGTCATATATTCAACAGTACTTTTAAGAGTCTGAGCAACAAAATATTTCGTTAAGACGTGTAACTTTGGTAGAATCTTGTCAGTGTTCTCTCTCCTACGTAGTTTTATTGTTGTGTGGTCTTTGGTTATTATGACATCTTTATCATTAATCACCTTTTGTACGTGCTGTGGACGCTGTTCACTTACTTTATTGGCAAGTCAAATGTATTTTGAACCGCAAGAAAGTTGTCTCTGATTTGTTACATCAGATGATGATATTTTTGTTTTATTCTGATCAATTTAACATGCGATCTTTGGTAATATCTTGTTAAATCACACTATTACTGAAGGTCTCCATACACTACAACACCGTCACCAATAATAACAAATCCTGTGGGATTCTACATGTTGAATCTGTAGAGGACAAAATATATGCAGACTTAACCACTACCTCATAGAGATAGAGAGGTTGTTTCCGAAAGACCCTCAACTCAAAATATCATCCCCTAAAGCAGAAAATACTAATATAAAATCAAACAACTAAAGTGGGAGCAAATAACAATTTATAAAGACAATAAAAATAATAAACATGAGTAACAAAAAAAAATAACACGATATATAAAGACACGACTAGCTCACCTACCTATTATATCCCAAGGTTATATATCATCCTACCCCTACCAGTTATCTAACGTTCTAACCCTAATACGCGACCTCCACTCCTTTCTATCTAAAGTCATATCCTTGGTGATACAAAGTTGTGGCATATCATGCCTAATCACCTCCCCCAATACTTTTTTGGTCCACCTCTACTCTGCATACTCCATAAATCCAACCTCTTACACCTTCTAATAACAGCGTCAGCACCTCTTCTCTTCACATGTCTAAATCATCGTAGTTTCGCTTCCCTCATTTTGTGTGCAACGAATGTCACACTTAACTTCCCCGAATGATCTCATCCTAATCTTATCTCCTCTGTTATATTCACACATCAATTTCAACATCATCATCTCCACTACCTGCATCTTTTGAATATGTGAGTTTTTAATTAACTAGCACTTTAACCCATATAGCAAAGACGGTCTAACTATCATTTTATAAAACTTTCTTTTTTGTGAAATTATATTGAACATATTGTTGTATTCAAGTATATAATCATGCTTTTTCTTATTAGACGGTCTTAAATCCTGACATTGTTATTTAATAACAATTTGACTTTTAAAATATTTATTTTATTCTTTTTATCTTTGATGGGATGATCTATAACATGTTTTTGTGTTGTGGTGGTCAAGTTAGGTGAGGCTTCCACATCATTGAAGTAAGGTGACATCGTAGAATCAAATTGTGAAGGATTTTCGTTGTGCATTATATTGTCGGGTAGTTTTTTCCCAAAGCTTATCTATTCACACAGTCTTATCATTATTAATTTTTAAAAAAATACAAAGAACTTCTAATTCAAAAATAAAAAATTGGTGTTTCTTTTTTTTTTTTTTTTTTAACTCGAAAGAAGTGTATTGTCCATCTAGATGGAGAAGTTGAGGAAGTGTACTGTCTGTCTTTTTTTTTTTTGGCATATCCTCAAGCGTTTTTTTAAAGATAATTAAGTTAATCATTTAAAATATATTAATTTTTTTATTAAATGTATTAACATTAATTGAAACAGAAGATAACATATTTTTAAGTGTTTTAACTTATTTCCATAATATGCACCTGAAATTACAAACAATAGTTTTTCTTCAAAATTTGAATCGAAAAATGTTTAAAATTAACACTTATCCTATGTTAGATACTCAACTAAAATAAATTTTAATGTAAATAAAATTTGAGGACAAGTTCAAGAAAAACTTTTTTGGGCATCAGTCTTGATTTTTGATTTGGTTTAAGCACAGTATAATGATCTACACTTGCTAAATCACGTCCACACTTAAAACTGGTAAGTACACAATTGGCTGATGAATTCAACCATTTTACACTATTGATTCTTATGCCTCTCTACCCCAGACCCCACTCGGACATTTTATCCTCTCCTCTTCAGACCCTACTCGTGAAATTTCACTGAGTATGTTGTTGTACACTAATGATTCTTAATTAACTCATCATGAAAGTAATGCACCTCGAATATACAGAAATACAAATGTTAAACTCAACCTAAACTTAATTACATTATATATCAAAGGTTGGTTTAGCTCAAATCTCTGGGTTAAACTAGCTCAGTCTTTGCTACTGCAAGTAAATTGCTGCATCGTAAACTATCGCAAGAGTTTGCGCACATTCAAAGAAACAGATTTCAAAAATATATTGTTTTGAGTCCAAAAACTACATTTGTAATAGAGAATGAACCCACATGCAGTCAACAGTATGTGGGGAATCAACAGCTACATTTTCAACCAAATGCAAAACCGTCGACGAGAAAATTTGTCTGCAGATGTAACTGTGAGATACTTGTAAATGAAGGTCTTCGCTTACAGTCTCTTCAAACAAGTAACTCTACTGCTAAAAAGGAAACAACATAAACAGCAGCTTAACGTTTTCCTCCACCGCCACCAAGCTTATGACCTTTTGATGCACCTCCTTTTGGCATATTGCCCTTACCTCCAGCTTTCTGGGACTTTGCCTGAACCTCAGCTTTCTTAGCCTTCTTTTCATCCTTTGTCTTCTTGATCCTTTCCTTAATTTCACTACACAAAATCCATGCACAAAAAAGATCAGTATATCTCCATTACACCGGAAAAAAAAAGTGTTACTTAAACTTCAAGTACCAACACCCCTAACATACTGTCCCCGAACATCAGGATGATATACAAACCATTGAGTATTACACGCTCTAAGGGGTCGTTTGGTTGGCAACATGTTATTCAAGGATAATTAATCCCGGATGAGTTAGCTTGGGATAACTTATCTCATCACTAAGGCAAAAATGATGGGATAAATAGTCCAAGGATTACCTTATACCTCTAACCAAACTATTTTATCCCGTAATTATTATAACTTATACCTCACACCAAACGACCCATAAGTGGTTTTAAAACAGAATGATTTTTTGATCAACAGAAGAAATGGTTAATGTTGTGCCCATATGGAACAGAAGGTGCTTGAAAAGTATCAGCATATCTGTAACGATAGACAACATTGATTTCCCAGACTAGTAACTGTATTAACCACGAGAAAAATGTTAATACCTGACTAAGTCTGGTACAAGATAAAAGATTATCAGATAAGACTGTCCAAAAAAACCACCAGCTATATGCAAGTTGCTTGTGTGCACACTGATAAACACAATCAGGAGGAAACTCACCGAAGAGCAGCCTCCCTCGCAGCATCTCGAACTTCTGGCCTTTCAGTTCTCTTCTTCTGGATTACCTCCAAGGTTGCACCCACAATGGACCTAGAGTAAGGCTTCTTGGTGGTACGTCGCCTCTTCTTAGCAGCTTCTTGTGCAATATCCTATTGTAAACAAATGTGTCGCAAAATTGAAAGGTCAGTATAAGTAAGCGCAGGGAAGTCATAGAAAAGTTCAGCACCCCAATGCAAGTTTTTCAGTTAAAAATAGATAAGCGGAAGAAAGGGCATATTCCCTACTAATAGTTTAGATCATGGGGCAGAACAAAGTTGCTGTTGTTCAAAGTGAAGAGAACCTACCTTCTTGTGTTGCTTCCTATACATTGCTGTCCAAGTAAGTTTGGATGGCTTCAACTTGTTGTGGAAGTAGTGTTTGCATTTTGAGTTGACAAATAGGAACACCTAAAAGGATCAATAAATCAACAAAGTGATAGCTTCAGCTAGCATGATTTTTCCTCCTCTTCAAAAGAACACAAGAAAATTTTGTCTAAAATGAAGAGACGTATAGCATGTCATCCTACTGAAAAATACCTGAGAATCTGCACGAATAAATCTGATGCCTCTCCCAGGGTAAATCTTGGCACCACTAAAACGACAAAGTTCTGTCCTGAAATTGATGGAAGAAGACAAAAATGATTCATCGCCTTGGATTTATGGTTGTAGATTTACCAGGGGAAACCCAAACTAAAGGAAATGAGCCTCGAGAAAATTCCATTCTGAAATTATGCAAGATTTCATGTAAGATTTAGTTGAACAGTTTGCATTGAGTCTACAGTTTACACTACTATTTTTATGTTTGCAACAACAACATACCCTGTGAAATCTAACAAGAGAGGTCTGAGGAGTGTAGAACGTACACAGACTTTATGACTACCTCATGGAGGTAGAGAGGCTGTTTAAGAAAGACCGTTGTTGAAGTGCAACATATCTTAATATAAAAACGAAGGAGCCAATGAATAGAATATAGCAAATAACAAGGAAATAACGCAAAAGTCTATTAGAGAGGAGCCAAAAAAACATAAAATCATGTGATACTGCAGTTCACATCAGATGGTGGCGACAGTTTTAGTATCTCAGGAGTAATTCAAAAGAACTAATATAGCTTGAAATCAACCAGTGCAACAAGACACATAATTATGGAGCAGTGGAAAGATGGATATTACCAATACTGCTTAATATGATTTTAATGTAGTTACAAGGACAGACCCTCTTGATGGACCACTTCCAGACCTATCCCGTCATCTCTCCCACACAATACACTTTAACTAAATTCCAGAACGCACCAGATTTTCAAAAGAACAAAGAACCCGCAAAAAACCATGGAATATCACTCTAGAAAGAAAGTCCAACTTGAACATAGAATTAGAAAACCATATCACCTGTCTATGCATGAATATTCTTTCAAATAAGAAAATAAATTGCAAGTAAAACTTAAGCTTCAAGAACAAACTTCAACATCATGAGATCTAACTATGAAATAGAGTATTTTAGTATTAAAAAAGGGTGTTCTTGAATCGTGGAAAATGTTCACCACAGAAAAATATTCTCCTAAAGCCAAAAGTTACAATTATATCCAATTTTACTTATATTACTAGCTCACATCATAATTCAGACATTGTTACAAAACCTGTAATACTCAAAAGTACAGCATCATGTAACTATTTTCTTCACAACAAGTGCATGTTGGATCCTCCAAAAGTAGTGCAATCCTTGGAGGATACCATATGGGTGAGGCAGCTGTTTTCGAGTCCCCCAATATAACTTCTTGTATGATTAAAACATTTCAACTAATGATCCAGAAAAATGATTTGCTGAGCTATCTTTTCCACCCGAAAACATTTTCCCCCATACCAGACATACTTACTGAAACAACATTATATCTTAAGGGAGGTCAATCAAGAGCATATCTTGAATTACAGATTCTCATCGACATTATGAGTATAAATAAGGATTTTTTGACCGTTCCACCGTCGATTATTCTCCGTGAGCTAAATCTAGGAAATGTAGATACCATTCATGGATAATTACCAAATTTTCTCAAACAATACTACAGAAATAAATCATCGCATGCATAATGGCAATCGAAAATATAAGAATATACAGATGAATGAGAAAGATGAAGGGAAGAAAAATTACTTGAGAACCATGGTTGATGCTGTAGCAGCCGCCCCCTCTTTACAGTTCCTCTCAGTGGAATTGAAACCCTAATGAGCTACTGTTTTATAAGAAATGGAGCTGAAAGGGCCCAAAAGATTGGGCGTATCTGCTGGTTCAGTTATTGGGCCTCCCCACTGAACTCTGACAAAACTAAATTAGTATCCCTTTAAAGTAAATTCATATGGAAAAATTATACGACTATACAATAAAATTTTATCATATTTTCTAATAGTCCTTATCATTTTAAAAAATTATAAAAATCTTTTATGATTTCTCTCTCTTCAACTTATAGATACTAGACTATTATTTCCCTCTCCTTCTTAATTTATTCTAAATTGTCTCCTAATTTTAAGTATTTTAATCAATATTTACATAATCTTCCTATTTTTTAGTCTCCTAATCAATTTTTCATGATTAATTTCAATTTCAAATTTTTTATTATTATTTTCAAATCAAGCATTTTCTTCTCAAATCAATTAACAAATGCAAAAACTAAGATACCATCCAATTGTTTTTCTTTCCTAGAAATCAATTCCTGCGTGTGTTTTGTAGAATATTATCCAAATGTTCTTTTTTCCTCCACAAAAACCTAGTTTTTAAATATTCTAATCAATATCTACATAATTTTCCTATTTTTTAGTTGTCTAATTAATCTTTTCATGAACTAAACAAAAGGGAAAAAATTAAAAAAAGTCTCCATTTCTTCCGCCAAAACCTAGTGTCTTCCATTTTTTATAGCAGTCTCCATTCCATTCCAATGATGAGTATCATTCTAAAAAATAGGAAAATCTTTAATCAAGTGTCAACTACCCAGATCAAGCACCTAATCTTAAGTATCAAGTATTTACTAGACAAAAAACATAAAACTTATGTCAGATATCAATTATTAGTAACTTGATAAGAACAAACGATTCTTCTTAAATTATCAAGTACATAAAGCTCCGATTCCAACAATGAGCATCGTTATAAAAAACACAAAAATCCTTAATCAAGTATCAACTACCCAGATCAAGCATATAATTTTAAGTATCAAATATCTACTCGACAAAAAAATAAAACATATGTCAGTTATCAATTATCAGTAGTTTGATAAGAACAAATGTTACTCCTTAAAGTATCAAGTATCTAAAGCTCCTATTCAAACGATGAGTATCTATTCTAAAAAAACACGGAAATCCTTAATGAAGTATCAACTACCCAAATCAAACACCTAAGTTTAGTATCAAGTATTTATTAGACAAAAAAAATATAAAACTTACATCAGGTCTCAATTTGTTATTCTGTTTGCAACCAATGGAACAAAGAAATTTGTTATTCTGTTGGCAACCAATGGAACAAAGGAATTTTGATGGAACTCTTGTTGCAGATATCTAGTTCAAGTTTTTTCTGGACTAGTGGATCAACCAGACGTCTCTACCTCCTTCTCTTCCTCTTTCTGCTATCAAAATTCACTCTTTTCTCCTATTCTGCACATATCCCACCCAAAGTCGTATCTTACTTTCTCGTAGTTTTACCTCAATTTGACAACAATGATTTTGCCTCGTCGATAATGTAGTATCCAAAACCAGTCAGATTTCAAAGAAAAATGCGTTTAAGAAAAAAAATTCATGGTAATAATTTCTATTTAAAAATAGACTATGTAGATGATTATATTAGATTTAATTTTTCAGTTCGGCCCCCCTTTTTAGCATAACTGATTATCTTATTTCCTTTTTTTTCGACATGCATTAATGAATTTTGAGGTACCAAAACGTCGAATAAATATGAGATTTTTAGTAATTTAGAAATAGTTGCTATAAAAAGGAATTAACCCTATACAGTATGAGATTTGTAAAATTTATATAGTTTATATCTTTATATCACTTTGTATTTTATACCCCTATATTATTAAAGTTTGCCGTCCTATGCTGACGTTGGCCCTGATATGATATGCTAATAGGGTATATATATACCAACAAGGTATCACAGATGATTAAGTTCAATACTATATGATACCGATATGATATCAATATACTGATAGAGTATCACAGAGAATAAATTTTCTACTAATTTAGAATTTAATAGATATTTTTGTAACTTTAATAATTTTCTCTTAATTATTTTATTTATTAAAAAAGAGCTCAAAATTATATGATACCGATATGATATCAAAATACCGACGAAATATCACAAGAATATATTTTCTGCCAATTTAGAGTTTAATAAATCATTTTTAACTTTAACAATTTTCTAGTCCTACACCATACCAATATGGTATAAATATACTGACGAAATATCACAGCGAATATACTTTCTACTAATGTAGAGTTTAATAATTTTTTATTTGTTTCTTATTTATTTCTTAAAAGAAAACATAATCTTAGATGATATCAATTGAGTATCAATATACCGCCAGAGTATCACAGATGATTGAATTCATTTTATATGATATCCATATGGTGTATATATACCATCGGAGTATATTTCATAGTATTTTATGATGATGTAAGCATAACATCAGAGCAAAATAAAAGGGAGAAAATGGGGTAAGAAGCTAAAGAGTTTGGGTCATGGATCCATTAAGGATAAAATGGTTTGGATTGGTCTATTAAGAGTAAATAATTTCAAATTAGATTTATTTTATGTACTTTCCCTAAAACTTTTCTAATAATCACTACCGCTTGAATTTTTTTTTACAGAAATTCCTTATTTTTACTTTCTCTCTCCAAGTTGTAGATACATAGTTTATAATTTTTACACTTCTTTGTTAGTTTTATCCTAAATTCACTCCTGTTTTTAAATATTCTAATCAATATAATCCTAATCTCGTACTTTTCAGTTGTCTAATCAATCTTTCTCAATTAATTTTTCACTCAAATTTTTCTCGTTATTTTAAATTAAACTATAAAGAAAAAAAACTGAAACGTTTCTCCTTTTTCCGTTTGACCTAATTTCTTCCAATTCTTTTCTTCTTCAAGGTCTTCATCCCAACTTCTACGGTCGTATCTTTTTCATCTTCTTGTGCACCTTACAGTCCATTTTTTTAAAATTTTTGAATAGTCCTTCCCCTCATACAAAAATAGATAATTCTTATTCTCTTCATCTTTCTTATTAATTTGAGATGTTACTATGTATTCTGATCCATCCTTTAGTGGAGATGTAGCACAGATCGGTGATCTTCCTCAATCAAAAAATCTTGTTCAAACAGAAAAAGTTCTCAAATCGAAGAACTTCCTCACACTGTATTCTTCAAGTTCTCCCTCATCTCTGAAATTTTCTTGGAACAAGTTAACATACAATCCTTGTATCAAGTTAATATGTATACCTATAATTTTCTTACATCAAGTTTGATTCCTTGTATCAATTTCTTTAATTAAACAAGTTTCATTGTATTAAGTTGTAAACTTTCAGATTCATTTGTATCAAATTATATTTTATATTCCTAAAATCCTTGTATTGAGTTTGATACTTCATCTTATTTTTTTTTCTGAATCAAGTTTCATTGTATCAACTTATAATCTCTTAGATTTTTCTTGCATCTATTCAATCAATATACTTATAATTTCCTTGTATCAAGTATGATTCTCTATATCATGGTTTTTTGTTTAATTAAGTTTCATTGTATCAAGTTGAAATTTTTCAGATTTCCTTGTATCAAGTTAACATCTATACTCCTAAATTCCATGTATCAAGTTTGATTCCATATGTCAAGTTCCATTTTTAATCAAGTCCCATTGATACTTACTCCTATGTCATACTCAATAACTATTGTAGATGAATTGCCTTCGATAATGTATCGTATTTCAATTTTTTTCTCATCTCGTCAATCTCCAACTATGCAGCAATGGCTTTTTTGAAATTGACAAACGAAATTGTTTATTCAACTGTAAATTCCTTCACAGTTGTATCTTATATAATTAAGTCACTCTCCCAAACTCCAGAATGCCTCAATATAATAGCAATATTCATTGCGTATCAGTGGAGGATTCTCAATATAATTTTGTTTTTGCATTTTTTGTTGATGGAGATTTTTGGTAATGTAATTTGAATTTTAAAACTGATATGAAAAAGAGGCAGTTACGGTTTTATGAGTTTTGAATTGAAGAATATTCCCCCAAAATTCCTTCAAATTTTCCCTATAAATACTCTCTTTTCACTATGAAGGAGTGGGTTTCCTTTTTTTAGTTCTGGAAGACAGAGAAATTATTGCTACCATAAATATCAGGAGAAAAAAAAAAAAAACTCTTGCTTGGAGGCTATTGAGGATACTCAAAATTTTGCTTTAAGTCTGCTCTGTTGGAGTTTGTCTGCGGTGGTGATTGTTTCAGTCACTGCTTGGAGAAAGGTAATGCCTTGTTCCCTTCTACTTCGTCTAGTTTGGACTCATTTCGACTATAGGTAGTTTATTTGAAAGAAGTAGTTTTTTCTTGCTGGAGTCTTCTTTTAAGTCATGGTATACTGTTAATCTTTGTTTTGTTTAGTCTGAATATTGGTCGTGTTCGATTATAGTTTGTCATGGTCTCCTCATTGATATGTTTAACGTTGATTACCAAGGAATTTAGCCGTCTCATCTTCTTAATTGGCTCTTGTATTCGTTATCTTTCTTTCATGTGTCAACTTAATCCAAATGCTTTAACATTTGATTGCTAGGTTTATTTAACACTCTGTCTTGGAAAAGATCAAACTACAGTATTAACATATGCATATGCTTTTATTATAACTTGTCATAAGTAAATGAATTAAGTGTTGTTGGTAGTTACTGTCCGTTATAATTTTTTAAAAATATCACTTTTTAAAGTGCTAAAATCTATTTGAAAAATAAGATAAAAGTGTTCGTAGTTGAAAAAAGTTATTGATTGATATTATTTTTACTTTTTCTTTAGATATTCACCTTCACAATTTATTTATTTCTTAAAAAAATTCATTTTAAACATCAAAAATAGGCCGCTTATTTGGTGTTCATACTGTATTTTATTACTTACACGTACAACGATATTTTATAAAATTTTTAGTCATTCTAATGAATCTATAAATTTTTTATAAAACACACGTGCAATGCACATCAAAAACTAGTCATTATAAATGGATGTAGGAGAACTACAAATTTTGAATAACTTGACAAAAATAGGTACCCACCGACAATATAGGTGGAAAAATACTTTTGAATCATTTCTAATATGGTGTGGATATTTTAAAATGTTTTGTAAATTTTTTTTGAATATGAAAAATCAAACAATCAATAAGAAATAATCTCAACATAACTAGTAATATTTATTATAGTATAACTAATTCCAGCACAATTTAACTTGTCTTCAAACCAAACAACCACTACTTGGAGAGATATTTGTGTCATTGGAGTCTTTTTTTAAAACATTTATATGACACTTGAAGGTTGAGCAAACAAGACGTGAAGCCAATGGTGTATGTATTATTTTCCTTGAATGCAAGAAATCTGAAGGAACTTGGATATACAAAAGCAATAACTTTTTTCCTGTATCATGCACAGTTCAAGTATCTGCTTATCAGGTAAATGCTCCCCAAATGTATCTACAAGATCATACGACGGTTACCTCTTCTTCTGAAAGAATGCGTCGGACTTCCTTTGCTATGTCAATAACATGCTTATCTTCACATCCTAAGAGGCCAAGGGCTTTTTCAAGTTGAAAAAGGTAATCTCTATTTGGTCCCGAGGGGCCTTCTGCATGAGCAATTTGACTAGCAATTTCTTCAATTGATGCAGGTCCCAAGTAATTCTTGTTAACCTTCTTGTCCGGAGACCCTATATATACTAATACACCAGAAACAGCTGGTGCTGATGCTGTAGGCTCAGTGAAAAGGTCTACATAAGCCTTCTTGTCATATTGTTTTTCCCTCACTTCAAGATACGTCAGTGCAACTTCTTGATCTTCCTTCTTCGTTATCTTGTAGGCTACACCCCAACAAACTTCTCCTTCAGCAGGCTCTAGTGTTGCTGTTCTACCTGGGAATTCTGGTGTCCCTCTGTGATCAGTACTGCCTTGATAAAAAACACGACGATAACCTTTGATGAAACCAACAAGACGATCATCGTAGTTAAAGCCTGGCTTCCAAATTAGAGATCCATATCCAAATACCCACATCACCATTTTGCCCCCTCTCGAATCTCTTCGAGAGAGAGCACATCAAAGTTGAGCCGACCCAAGAATGCTGTGAATTGGTCAATACCTATTCATACAAAAATTTGTGTCATTGGAGTCGAGACCACCACCACCACCACCATAGGTGGTAGAATCCCACAAGTGGGGTCTCGGGAGTCGAGACTACCACTCACTTATTTTTTATTTTTTTTGACAACTACGAATTATTGTATATCAATTTTTGTCGTCCATAAACAATAATCAAAAGAAAATACATTACCAAAAAAAAAACCAAATAAAAATGTCTGCTAATAATCCATAAAAAATGATTTGCAGAAAACATTTTCCCCCATACCAGACGTACTTACTGAAATAAAATTATATCTTAAGGGAGGTCAACCAAGAGCATGTATTGAATTACAGAATCTCATATACATTATGAATATAATTATGGATTTTTTAACCGATCTACCATCGATTATTCTTCATGAGCTAAATCTAGGAAATGTAGATACCATTTACGGATAACTACCAATTTTTTCTCAAAGAATACTACAGAAACAAATCATCGCATGCATAATGGCAATCGAAAATACAGAATATACAGATAATGAGAAAGATAAAGGGGAGAATAATTACTTGAGAACCATGGTTGATGCTGTAGCGATCCGCCCTCCCTTTGCAGTACTTCTTGAAAACCCTAATGAGCTGCCATTTTATAAGAAATAGAGCTGAAAGGGCCCAAAAGATTGGGCGTATCTGCTGGTTCAGTTATTGGGCCTATCAATATAACTTTACTATTAAACGAAAAATTACATATAAAGACAAACATGTGATTGATATTCATTATACATGATTATAGTTTATATAATTACGATTCGTAGTTATACTCAAGATTTTATAGCAAATTTCTTTCTCCTCTTTCCTCCCTCTGTCGCCTCTCTCCTCTCTCTCTATACTCTACCTTGCATATCTACTTCTTCTAGTTGCTAGCTTTTGATACAAATCATTTGCTTCAATTAGGATGATAATTGGATAGGTCGGGTCAAATTTGAGCGAGTTATAATAGGTCAAGACACCTAACAGGTCAAGACCCAACCCAGTTCAACCCAAATTTACTGGTCAAAATGGATTGGATTAAAACGAATTGAGTAACGGGTTATAGAGCAGGTTAAGACCCAACCCGACCAAATGTTTACTAAGTTTTACTTATTTTATTTATTCTTTTTCAATATTTTAGTACTTAATTAAATTATATTTTTCTTTATTATGGCTATATAAAACATATCAAATTGGAAAAAAAAATGATGTTTTGAAAATATTTTAACAAGATCTCTTTCGACTTAATTCGGGTTGCATTTCAATCCAATTTTAATGGGTTGAAATGAATTGGGTTGAGATGAGTTGAGGCAATAATAACCCGCCCAAATTTCAACGGGTTGCGCAAGTTGAGCTTAATTTGTCATGCCAGCTTCAATTATATTCATTTTATAGTTATCGATCAGATATGCAAATCAATTGTATCTCTCTTCTTCCTTTCAAATTTCTCATCTCTCTTCTACCTTTCAAATTTCTCTCGTCTTTCTCATCTCTATAATATGTAGCTATAAATCGAAATTAAGCAAACTATAACTAAAGAGCCTGATTATGTTTCTAGTCTTTAACTGTTTTTAAAATTTCCTCTGTGTTAAATCGATATATATCACAAATAAAATATAACACAAACCCAATTTTAAATATTTCTGCTAAAGAATTAGTCAAATGATGATACGTCCACTTTTCGTACTTTAACCATGATTCAAAGGCATGGCAAAAGGCTGCTAAAGTTTGTTCAATTAGTGTTGCAAGATCAAATTTTACTGCAAGTGCAAAATATAATTGACTAGGGTGCATATCGATCAGTTTAGTTTGAGTTTGAAGTTTATTGATTTGACTTATTTATTAACGATTTATACATATGCTAAATCGTTATAAAATTATTAAGATATTAGCTTATCGATTATTGATTGTCACCGGTTCGATTATCGAATTAATCGTTAAAAATGATAAAAAATTTTCTTTATTGAAAATTACTTAGAAACAAGGTGACAAATCAAATGAA
This sequence comes from Solanum medicagineum, assembly GCA_026153255.1. Taxonomy (NCBI): domain Eukaryota; kingdom Viridiplantae; phylum Streptophyta; class Magnoliopsida; order Solanales; family Solanaceae; genus Solanum; species Solanum medicagineum. The sequence continues at coordinate 19,688,919 of JAPFFP010000002.1, read as the reverse complement.
CTATACACATGAGTTGACAAATTGTATCTTGCTCAAAGCAAACGTTGTCATATTAGAATAATTGAGAGTTTGAGATAATGAATAATAAATGTACGAAACTGTGAAAAACTTTATATATCAAATGGTACAATAATTATTTAATTTACTATCAAATTATCGGTGAACTCGTTAAAAAGACTCTAAACCATTAAGAATCAATAATCCAATAATAAAAAAATTAAAATCGTTACTGAAACTGCTAAACCAATAATCTGTTATCAATAAACCAGTAACTTTTTAAAATTCATATTATCAATTTCAATTCGATTTTGAACAACCCTACAGTTTACCGCATTTCTATTTGGCTTTGTTAACAAACCCTTCATGAAAACAAATACTACCAAAGTTTACATACTACAAACATCAAAATGTTTGATTCCACATACCGTCATCGTCCTATAGCAAATGATGCATGTTTACATTTCTTTTACCATATTGACTTAGAAAAATACTCTCAAACTATTTTTTTAAATTCCTAAAATGATATGTATTCAGTTTTGGATGGGTAATATTATGGGAAACTTATATAAATACGCTATGTTACGAAAATATTTATCATTTAAAGTAATAATGCTTTTTTCACTGAACATTAATATTTGTGTAGCTGAGAATAATTTCATTAAGGGTAAAAGAGAAATTTTAAAGTTAAAGTAATTTTAATTAGAGTAAGGTGACAATCTTTTTGACACCAATCAAAAAGGAAAGGATGCTACATAAATGAGACAGAGGAAGTACAATTTTAATGCATATTATGGAGAATAATCTATAAAACTCATATAATACATGTTTTATTCATGAATAATACATTTATCACCCACTTTAACACACTTATAATACATTGTGTCAATTTCTTACCAAACAAGTACAATATATTTTAAAACACTTATAATATATTATATAGAATAATTTATAAAACGCATATAATGCACATTTTATTTATGGATAATATATTTATCACACACTTCAATATACTTATAATACATTGTGTTAGTTTCTTACCCGACAATCACAATATATTTTAAAACACATATGATATATTTATATTGCATTATAGTTCACTTTAGTAGATAACAAATAAAAAAAGTTCTTAAAATCAGTAATTAATTATTTGTTAAAAAGTATTCAACCATATCATTCTTCCTATTATCATTTCCCACTCATTTTTTTTTTTTTGTAATTAACGGAGATATATATAATTAGCACTTAAATTTGTAACAAGTCTTGGTTATTGCCTGGAGGCAATTTACCTAGCA
>JAPFFP010000002.1:19665198-19687527 GCA_026153255.1 Solanum medicagineum | reverse complement strand
ATTAACGGAGATATATATAATTAGCACTTAAATTTGTAACAAGTCTTGGTTATTGCCTGGAGGCAATTTACCTAGCAAAGGAGAGTAAAACGATAAACAGTTTAACTGGGCCACATTCTGGCCCTCATAGGAGATATTTAACTGTTTTCTCCTAACATAGCTAGTTCACAAAGTGTCTCCACTTTGCTGATTTTGTACAAATATTGGAAAAACTAGAAAAATAATCATGTCTTCAAAATGCCCCAGTTTGAGTCCTTCCTTAGCGATAAGATCAACTATTTTGTTCTGCTGCCTAAACACATGATGTAACTCCCAAGCTTCCAACTTGTTCAACAATGACCTGCACTCACAAAATGAGGTTAGTGTATAATGGGTTACCTGTTTGTAGCATTCCAACGATATCCTGTGCATGTGTTTAATGTGTAAGGACTTGAAGTTGTGCCTTATGGCTAGCTTAGTCCTTGTAAGAGTGCTTTAAGTTTTGTTTCGATGAGAATTGCGAGAGGGGTTGTGACAAAAAAAACACAATTGCCATCTTCCTTCGTGATCTCTGAAGACACCGGCAAAACCCCCTTGTCCAGGGCTGTCCTTTACTACGCCATCCGCATTTAGTTTAATTTTTCGCCTCTCTAGCCATATCCATTTTACATAAAATTCTTTTTTGCTGCGCGATGATGTGGCGTATTCCATGGCATCTTTTCAAAGCTGGTAGTGGCTTCTTTGTGCTCAAACAGTTTTGCATTTCTATTTAGCCAAATATTAACAGTAGGGGAGAAAAGTGCCCCAAGCTAGGATACTGTTTACAGACTTGTGCATGGTAGACTGCCACCAACCCATCCAAGAGTTGTCTGTGAGGTAGTCTATTCTTTGGGCGATAGGGAGTGGAGTTTTTCTTTTAACCTCAACCCAGAAAGTTTGGGCCATTCTATGTTGAAAGAAGAATTTGAAGGAGCAATAATTATTTTTTTAAAACTATCAAAAAAAAAATAATTATTTTTTTAAAACCACAGGTTTTGCTTTATTCTTTTTTAGTGGTTACTTGTAATTATGTGCTTCTCCATTCTCGAAGAAGGAAATGTGTGCCAAAACTGACTTTTTACCGTTTTCTGTGTTTCAGATTCATGTTTGAAACACCAGCATGGAACTTATCGAAATGTCACTTCTGGTGGATGTGTTCTAATGCTATCATTGGCAAGGGAAACTGTATTTTGTAAATTCTTTTGCATTTGGCGGAGATATTACTTCCCTGGGGTTTTTAGATTTATTAAAGAGTGTCCTGGCTAAATTAAATGAGTTCTGGACGTAAAAAGGTACGCTTTAAAATAGCTGAATTGTGTTGAAGTTGACTAATTAATCGTGTCCATTGGATCATATATATTATCATAATGTACAGTGTATCTTTATGGGAAAAAAGAATTTATAATTAGGAATAAGAATCCAAAATAATGTGCAGGCTCTTCCTGACAGACTTGGCAATCTTACTTCTCTTGAAACATTAGAGCTACATAGATGCAATCGGCTACAATATGTGGACTTCTCAGATGATATGTCCAAATTACGACATCTGTTCATATATAATTGTGAATCGTTAGAAGCTCTGTTAGATGGGCTCAACAACCTTGTTTCTTTGGAAATATTAAGTTTATGGAACTGCGAAAAAAACTAGAGCATCTGCCATCCATCCAGAGATGCCATGGGACGCCTCACTAAATTATGCCCACTGGTCCAACAGTTCTCATATTCCAAATATTGAATTTCACAACTTCCGTCAGTCTCTCTTTCTCTTTCATTTTCCAGAAAACAAAGTGCTATTTGGCCACAAACATAAAATCATTGTTTTACTTTCTCACAATATTAATGTCTGACCCTCCCATTTTCCAACCGGTACGAAATAAGAAGAATCTCAGTATTTGTCATATCAATTCAGGTGCTATACTGAAGATAGTGGATGGTCGGGGCTATTGAAATCTGCTCATGAGGTATTCATGACCTGCAACTCAAATAATTCTCACTGATTGTGCTATATTTAGATAGTTTCCGTGGATACAGTTGGGAGGTCGCTGTGGATTAAAGGCAAAGTGCATGTGCACTATTAAGAGTACCTCATCGTCACGCCAGCCACATTTTATTCTTCAAGTATAGAGAAGCATTTGATTGGCTTCTCATAACTGGTATAGTAGAGAAGAAAAAACTCTCTGCCATGTGAATTTTCGTATTCTTATTGGTGAAACGCTAGATGTAACAGGATCAGTTCTCACACAAAGCCACTTATATAAGCTAATTTGATGCAAGACAGATTTCCTTTTGGACCGAAATGAGACTTCTAATGATAGTAGAAGCTTCTTCAGTTTTTGTTGACAGTCTTCAACAGTATTTCCTTTTTCCTGTTTAGTTTTCAGGGGACAGATTGGAGCATTTTGCTTCAGTGATGACGGTGGTTGAACAAAGCTTGAAAGTTCAAGGTAAGTTTTTGTCCATAAAAAGGTTGCAAATGTGGATTTTTAGATAAATACTTTTTTCTTTGGAATGGTTTCTCCGTTTCCCCTAAAAGCTGTTTACTTCTCTTAGTATATTAGACACTCTCAAGGAACAATTTCCATGTCGCAACTCGCATATATGGTAGAAATATATTACTTAATAGACTCATAAAATTCTAATCTTTTCTGCAATGCTGCTTTTATTTTCATTCTTTAGACAGTAAAACTTTATGAATATATGACTCACTTGTCATTACTTTCACTTCACAGGACAATTTCTCTGCTCATAAACATTTTGTGAATGAAGGACTTCAACAAAGATAGGTGTCATGAATCTTATAGCAAAGAGTGACCCATTGTCTCTTAGAATGTCCTTAATAGTATCTAGTCATCTTAACAGGTTTTGTTTTATCCTTTATTAGTGGTTACTTGTGGTGATCTGCTTCTCCATTCTCCATGGAGGAAACCTGTGCCAAAACTGACTTTTTACCATTTACTGTGTTTCAGAGATTCATGCTGAAACAACAGCATGAACCTTGTCGAAATGTTACTTCTGTTGGATGTGTTTCAACGTACGTCATCATTGGCAAGGGAAATTGCATTCTGTTAACTCATTCACATTTGGCAGAAAGTAAATTGAAGATGCTACTTCCCTGTATGTGGAGGATCCCAGAAAGGGTCATGAATGAACAAGTTTTGTTGCACATTGAGCTTTTTGCGCAGGCTGAAATCAGAGTCCAATGAACCAGTCGGAACGCCCAGCCCACAGCTCCTGAAATTAGTGGTTACTTGTAATGATCTGCTTCTCCATTCTCCAAGGAGGAAATGTGTGCCAAAACTGACTTTTTACCGTTTCCTGTGTTTCAAATTCATGTTTGAAACAACAGCATGGACCCCGTCGATATGCTACTTGTGTTACATGTGTTTCACTGTCAGTCATCATTGGCAAGGGTCCAAATGATGTTATTTCCTTTATGGAAAATCCTGGAAAGGTCCAAATGATAATCTGTCAAGAGATAAAGTGAAATTAGCTTTCATTACAATTCTATAATGTAAGACACTTGTTAATTCATTCAATGATATATGATAATTCTCTCTTCTATCTCTTTTGTTCTGCGTTTTCTTAGCTTCTATCTCGGCATTGCCCTGATATAGCTATTTTCTTGTTCGAGTATTATATATCAAAAGAGTGCGAATATGATAAGTTTGAGACACATACATTGGAACAATAAATTATGTAATGATGATCAGTTTCAGATGCCACTTAATATGGGGAAATTGACTAGTCTTCAGACACTTCAGTTTTTCTGCGTAGGTTTAGCGAAAGGCCGCCAAATAGAAGAACTAGGTCACTTGAAATATCTTAGAGGTGAATTGATGGTTGAATGTCTCCAATTAATCAGAAATAAAGAAGAGGCTCGAACAACATATTTACAGGAGAAACCAAAGATCTACAAGCTGGCATATTTATGGTCCCATGATGAATAAGAAGTTTGTGAGATCAATGAAGGTGTTGGATTCGTCTTCAACCGCATCCTAACTTGAAAATGTTAGAAGTGGAGAACTATTTGGGGACTAAATTTCCTTCATGGTTGAGTGAAGGATTGCTACCAAATTTGGTCAAGCTGGTGCAAAGAAATTCCATCGCTTGGCCAATTGAAGTCCCTTCAGAATCTTGAGCTGGTAGGATTCAATGAGTTGGAATGCATTGGACCTGCTTTGTATGGTGTTGAGATTAGCAATATTGGATCAAGCCGCAATATCCAAGTGTTCCCGTCATCGACAAAACTAGTATTGAAGGATATGCGTGGCCTTACTGAGTGGAAGGGAGATGAAGTTGGAGTAAGAATGTTCCCTAGGCTTGAGAAGTTGAGTATTAAAATTGTCCACTGTTAAAAAGTACTCCAAGTCAATTTGAAATCCTCCGTGAATTAGAGATAGAAAGAGTTGACAGTGCAATGCCATTGTTGAATTTGTGCAGCAACTTGACATCTCTCGTAGAGCTTAGTGTCGAGAATGTGGAAGAGCTTCGTGAATTGCCACAAAGCTTGTACAATCTCCATTCTCTCAAGAGGTTACAAATATATGTCTTCCCCAATTTCAGTTCTTTTCCTGTTCCCATTGGAGAGAATTATTTGACTTCCCTCAAACTCTTACTTTGCACAGTTGTGATGGATTGACCAGTTTAACAAGTGGAATGCTAGAGCAATGCCGGTCTCTACAGACGACGTCTGTCAACTGCTGTAACAACTTAGTCTCCTTGCCTTTACTTGTGTGGGAAATGCCTTCACTTTTCGTTTTGCATATATCAGAATGTCCTAAATTGATTAGTGTATCCGCAGGGCGCCTTCCGTCTCAGTGGATTACAACTATTGGGAATTGGTCCTTTCTCAGAGATGGTAGATTTTGAGGCATTCCAATTTATATTTAATGGCATTCAGCAGCTATCATCCCTTCGTGCATTGTGGGTGCACGGACGTGGGCACTGGGATTCTCTGCCCTATCAGCTTATGGAACTCTCTGACCTCACATTTATTGACATAGATGGATTCGGAATGGAGGCTCTTCCTGATAGACTTGGCAATCTTACTTCACTTGAAACATTACAGCTATGGAGATGCAATAGGCTACAACATGTGGACTTCTCAGATGCCATGCCCAAATTACGACAGCTGCGGATATTTAACTGTGCATCGTTAGAAGCTCTATCGGATGGGCTCGGCAACCTTGTTTCTTTGGAAGAGTTAATTTTACAGGCCTGCGAAAAACTGGAGCATCTGCCATCCAGAGATGCCATGCGACGCCTCTCTAAATTGTGCAGACTGAAAATTTTTGGATGCCCAAAGTTGGAAGAAAGTTGCAGCAATCAGAGTGGCCCAACATTTCTCATATTCCATGTATTATAGTAGGCTGGATTAATCAAAGCTACGTAAGTCTGTGTTTCTCTTCCATTTTCCAGAAAAGAAGTTCTGAATTAGGGTGTGTTTGGTACGAGTTGAAATATTTTTCAACTTTTGTTCAAATATTAAAAAATTATTTTTTTAAAAAAATCAAAATTTCATTTGAAGGTTCGGTTAGGAGTCAGGTGTGATCGGGTTTTGGTTCGAAAGTCAGAGTCAAAGTCTAGATCTAAAAATCTTGGGTCAGAAGTCAAGTTAGGTCCTAATCTAAAAATTGAGTCCCGAATTGAGAGCTGGGGTTGAATCTTAATTAGAAAGTCAGATACCGACTCGAATGCCAAGGTCAGATCCCACATTGGTTGGTCATGTCCAGGTTGAATTTTTGATCAATAATCGAGGTCGGTTCCAATTCAAGCGTCCAATCAGGACATAAATCCATTATTAGGGTTGATATTCATGTTAGAAAATATTTTCTGAAAGGTACTTTTAACTCACAAATCAAACATAAGAAAATAAGTCTAGAACCAACTTATTTCCAAGAAAATATTTTTTATGGAAAACATTTTTCATCATATTAAATAGACCTTTAATTTAATACTTTTTCCTATAATTATTTTGACATCAAAGAATACAAAATCATCAATCAATTGCATCTGTGTTATGCTCCATGTCCACTTGAACGAATTGTTCTTCTAATTGTTCAAGTATGGTATATGTTTATGCTAGAATGTTGCTGTGGTAAATCCCATGAACGGCAGGCAATTACATTAGGTAATTTGCATTTTAGTTTTATAGTCACATTGTAATCTACTAGTTTCCATGTCGGTCGAAATCTATATAAGTTTCTAATAGACTCATAAAATTCTAATCTTTTCTGCAATACTGCTTTTATTTTCATGCTTTAGACAGTAAAACTTTATGAATATATGACTCAGTTGTCGTTACTTTCACTTCATAGGACGATTTCTCTGTTCATCAAATGTTTGGCGAATGAATGACTTCAAGAAAGACATGAATCTTATATCAAAGAGGTCTCTTAGAATGTCGTTAGCAGTATTTGTTCATCTTGTAATGACGTGCTTCTCCATTCTAAAACTGACTTTTTACCATTTCCTGGCAAAGGAAATTGCATTCTGTAAACTCATTTGAATTAGAGATGTTACTATCCTGTATGTGGAGGATGGGTCATGAGTGATTTAAGTTTTGTTGCACACTGAAATCAGGTGGAACACCCAGCCCACTAAAACGTCAGTCCCTATTAGAGAAACAACAAGTTATGCCAGTCAATTCTCCACCATGGTTCTATGCTCCTGGCCAAAAAAAGGTCAATGAAGGAATTGTAACTTCCTGTGATGATTGCTAGTTGGAATTGGCACATTCCTCTTGCTTTATGGCTTAAGTCTCAAGTGCTCGAGAACTTAGCTTAATATTTTTGTTAAACTTGGCTAAATAGGCTATAAGAAATAGCTCAACCATACTATTCATAACATTTACTAAGATAACAAGAAAATACAACTTTGCTTCTCCTCCTGGAGTTTTTACATTTATTAAAGAGTGTCTTGACTAAATTAAATGTAAAAAGTAAAATAAATTAATTAAATTGAAATTGACTAATTAATCCTGTCCACTGGTTCACATATACTATCATAATGTGGCGGTGTATCTCTATGAAAACAGAAATTAAAAATAGTAATAAGAAAACCATGAGCCACAACAAAGTGTTTGACTTTTTTAAATAATGGTGTCAAATTGGAAGCCATGGATTCGTCTTTAAGATTGAATATTTCTCTATCAATTGAGCATCTTTCAATGTTACCTTATGGTATCTGTTTAATGTTTTACAAGTCAATTTGTGTGGAAGTAGACTATTTTAGGTAACTTTTAAAATACGATTTCTCTTTGAATTTGAGGGTAAAAGAGCTTAAACTATTTTACAATATTTCTTAGTAGGCTCAGTGTAGTAGTAGTGTTAGAATTTTTGTCGATGAACATCAAATATGAAAAAGTAAATATGGAAATTAAAAAAAAAGGGGATACAACACTAGACATACATAAAATAATGATTTTATTTAGCTATATTATAATTTTTCAGCGAATAAGATATCAATACTTTGAATAATATGTGGTTTCACCACTGAATATGAATGTCAAACGAGCAGATTAGGTAGAATTTGATCAACCAAAATAAGTTGAGTGAATCATTAACTTGTCTAAAAAATTACTCAAGCTAAGATGAATTGAGTTAAAGTATTTTATTTGTCACTTTTTGAATTTTGAGAAACAAATCTATTTTGTATCATAATTTTTTTATATCTTTTGAATATTTTGAATTCTTAATTATTGTGACTTGTAGAATTTTTTACGTAATTTACAAATATATAAATTTCATTTCAAAAAGATTTAAAGATTCCGTGTACAAATTTTCGATCAAACTTAAATCATCTGATTCTTGAAAAATAAAAAATGTTATATAAATTAAAATAAAAGAATTTCTTTTTAAATGATTTATGTACTTATTAAACAAAATTACTAAAAAGTCTTTATCATGATTATATTAACATATCAAACACGCATGTTTTTCTGAAAGTTCTTTGATAAAATTTTCAAGTAAAATGGGCTATGTGACTAATAGTGGAGCTAATCAAGTGTACCCCATTTATCTTTTCAATATTTTAAAAAGCAAATTTTTCTTTTTATTTATCAGTTTAAATATATTAAGAAAAGACCAAAAAAGTACAGTATTATTTTATCTTAAATTTTAATTACCTTATTCTCTAAATGATTTTACTACACCTTAGACTATAAATCAATTAATATGAACATTATAACAAACAATCTATTTTAATTATTATTTTTTTAAAAAGCGTACAATGTGATCAAAGGGCGTTCACTGGCTTGCAAAATTAAAAAAGCATTGATACAGATAGATTGATCAAGTAACAAAAGATGCATCGAAATTATTCGAACAAATATGATGAAATTGATCGAACAACGATAAATTTGAGCAATAAATACAACAAAATTGACCGAACCCATATGTTACCATAAATTGCAATTAAACAACGTATAACTACATATTAATAATTGCAATTAACTAATACCCCCTTTGTCCATTTTTTACGTGTTCATTATAGTAAAAACAGATGTAGTGGGGGATCCAGGATTCGAATGTAATGGGTGCTTCACTTTTGTTGACATAACATTATCATCGTTCATTTAGTATAAGTGCAAAAACTAATTAAATACAATCATAAAAAAGTTAATGAGAAAGTTATGTTTAATATTAATATTAATATTAATGTACTTGACGATTTTTTTAAAAACTAAAAAGTGTAATAATAACATTGTTTATACTTGTGAATATTGTATGTTTTTGAATTGAGAGAGATATTGAGAGACATAAAGAATTCTCATCATTTCTTAGGTTTTATGCAATAAATTACATAATCTTATAAATATATAAAAAAAATTGTTTGTTACGTACTTTGGATGGAAAAAATTGTGATTTTATGGAGCATATAGTCAAAAAATTAGAACATGTACTCAACAATATATTGAGTATTTTACAGTTAAAATACATAACAATAATTATTGCTAATTCTGAACTTGTAGTTAATAATATTATTTTAGAAATTGTTACAGAGAAACTAGAATTAGGGGGAAAATAGAAGTTAAATCGCTATAGAAAAAAAAACTTGTTGGGGATCAATCTACGACCTCATGGTTACAAAGTTCTAACACCCTCTTACAAAATAACAAGCTACATCTAACAATTATACACTGAGTGCCTACTCATTAATTCTATAGATTTGACAGTACCTTTTATATACTTATATACGTTTTACGTCAATATCAATGGGTGCTCAAGCATTCACAAAATTATATGTAGGTCTGCCCCCGATTAGATATTCAATAATATTTGTCCCCTTATAAAATTAAGAGATAATTATACTTAATTTTAATCATTCATATCATTAATTACAATTATTTTTTTATTACACTTTTTAAAAGATAACTTAATAAAATTATCCTATCATTTATTATTTTTTTATTCTTATGTCAAATCAATAATGAATTATTATTATTGAACCAAAAAAGTACCTTTTATCATATGCTATTTTTTTTAATTCATTGGAACGAAGGAGCATTCCTCTATTTCATTTTAATTGAATTTGTGAGGTAATGCATATATATTAAGAAAAACATCCAATACTAAATTTACACTATGTTTTACACTATTGTTCTTTATAAATTCATAAATATGTAGTGTAATTATCTGTAGAAAATATAAAAGTTCAATAAATCAGAACAAAAATTTAAAAAAATTTAAATATTAATTTTAAATTTTGAACAATTTAAATATTTTGAACATTAAAATTTTTTTAATTTTAATTAATTTGAAACGAAGGAAATACTTACTAGAGAACTTTCTAGTTTAATCATTTCAGATTTCCCCTCATGTTCCATGTGATTGCCAATTAATTTGTCTTTGTTAGATCTGCAGTTGGCTCGACATCCCTCTTATAATTTTTTTTTTAAAGAGAGTAACGTTGTTAATTTGATCACTATTGCCCATGCTTTTCCAACCTCTACTTTTTTAACAAAAAAAGTATCAAAGCTTTTACACGTTGACCCATCAAAAAATCACAGCAAACGTACCTTCCAAGACGATTTGGTTCTTCATTTTTCTCCATCATCGAGCAATTTGATTGTTTTGATGCTAAAACAAGAAGAATTTCCGGAGGGATTTGGTGCTGATTTGGTCTCTGGGTTTTGTAATGCCAGAGATCTTACGTGAGGAGAGCAGTTCATCTTCATCAGCCGCCGGCGCCGGAGATTTCAAGGTTAATCTTTTTGGGAAATATGAGGTCGGGAAGCTTCTGGGTTGTGGTGCTTTTGCCAAGGTTTATCATGCTAGAGATGTGAGGACGAGACAGAGCGTCGCGATTAAGACGGTAAGCAAGCAAAAGGTATTGAAAGGTAATTTCACGGAGCATGTTAAGAGGGAGATTTCTATCATGCGCAGGTTGCGACATCCTCATATCGTGCGCCTTCATGAGGTGCTTGCGACGAAGACGAAGATCTATTACGTTATGGAATTTGCTAAAGGTGGAGAGCTGTTTAGTAAGGTTAGCAAAGGGAGATTCAGTGAGGATCTCAGCCGGAGATATTTTCAGCAATTGATCTCCGCCGTTGATTATTGCCATTCCCGGGGCGTCTATCATCGGGATCTGAAGCTGGAGAATCTGCTGCTTGATGAGAATTGGGATCTCAAAGTCACCGATTTCGGGCTTAGCGCAGTGACGGATCAGATCCGACCCGATGGATTCCTCCATACGCTCTGCGGAACTCCGGCGTACGTAGCTCCTGAAATCCTCGAGAAGAAAGGATACGACGGAGCGAAGGTGGATATATGGTCATGCGGCATCATCCTTTTCGTGCTCAACGCCGGTTATTTACCCTTCACCGACACAAATCTAATGGCGATGTATCGGAAAATCTACAAAGGCGAATTCCGTTGCCCTAAATGGACTTCTCACGGGTTGAAACTGCTGCTGACCCGACTCCTCGACACGAATCCCGAGACTCGAATCTCCATTGAGCAGATCAGAAACGATCCGTGGTTTCGGAAAGGTTACAAAGAGGTGAAATCGCATCTCGGTGACGAATTTGAGTTAAAAAATAGCTCCGATGTAAATCGCGACGGCAAATTCCTAAATGCGTTTCATATAATCTCGTTATCCTCAGGTGTTAATCTGTCTGGATTACTGAAGAGTCTCGGAGGAAAAGAAACAGCGGATGTTGAAATGTTTGTTTCCGTGGCATCACCGGAGAGAATAACGCAGAGGATTGAAGAGGTTGCAAAGGCAGAAGGGATGAGAGTCACCGGAAAAAATGGCGCCGGGGTGAGGGTTGAGGGGCAAAATGGGAAATTCGGGTTAGTGTTGGAGATTAACCGATTAACGGAGAAAGTGGTGATTGTAGAAGTTAAAAGGAAGGAGATAGGAACTGGAGCTGATACAGAAATATGGAAAATGAAATTTAAACCACAGCTGACTGAATTCTTTCTATGAACACGACAAAGAGCTTGTGTTGTCGACTTTCTCCGTGACACAGAAATGATTTTTCAAAGCTACTCAAAGGAGAAAGAAATACGCTCTAGTTGTTGAGATGTGTGTCGAGGTGGGTGATGTTCAGATGCTACATTTTTGCAAATAGGAATTCAAACGACCAAAACCTGTTGTACACTAGTAGAATGTATCATAGTATTGTATTTGTGTACTCTCTGTAAACAGAGAGGTAAAATTACTAGGTTATGTGTATATTTTTATAACCTGGTAATCTGATTTTTCATAGTAAAAATGTATACTGAGATCATGGATTTCAGTAGGAATATCCTTTTCTGGATAGTGGAAAATATCATGGAGAAGGATTTGCTTTATTTGAATTGTTCAGTACAAAATCATTTACTCCTATTATTGATATCAAGATTCCACTGGCTATAGTGTCCAACCACAATTTTGGGTTTCCAAGTTAGTGTAGAAAGAACTCAGACCTTCTGTAGAAAGGTTGAGGTGCTTCAAATTATTTGTATCTTTGAAATTATTTCAATTTAAACCTTTTGGCAGCCAAAATTGAGTTTAAATTTAAAAGACTCTTCTGTATTTTCGAATCAAAGAGTGAATTAAGGACAAAAAACTAAATTTGTAACTTTCATGCCAATTAAACAAGGGGATTTTAAGAAAATTTTGTCAAGAAAACTTTGCAGGCAACCTGTGGACGGATTATTAAATCTCCTTCGCAGGATCGCGAAATCGAGTATTGAATGCTGAAATTATGTATTTATTTTTTTTGTAGCAGACCTAATAAAAATATATATATTTATAATTGTTCTAGAACAAATTAAACAAAATATTAGATAGAGTTACAATAGTTATTTGGTTTGCAATATTACGTTCCATATTATATTTTGGAACTGGGATACTTGTATTTGTCCCTTTCATATACATATCAGTTAGAATGTATAACTAACGGATATAATTGAAAGTCATTTATTGAAAAATGTGTCTAATAAAGGGATGTAACTAAAATTCATTAATTAAGAAGAAAATCACGATTGCACTAACTTTGAATGATATGGCATATGACCCTTGTAAAAGAATCAAAATAAACGAAATCCTTCTCCATTTCGGTGATTCATCAAAATTTAGACTTCGTAACTTAAATTTGTGACCTATTATTCAAACTCATGTGAAGTCAAGACATATATACACTTAATCATTTACACTATTAAAAAATTAGATATACATAATCTCAATTCAAATAATGTATCAGATACATCAATATTATGCCAGATAGATGCGTAAATCTCCAATTGCATGCATATATTTTGTTCAAAAACATACACATAATCGAATATATATAATTTTCAACTCAATAATATATCAAAACATCAAAATTTTCAACCCCGGTCTGACAAGTCTCTTTCTCATCTTCTTTTGCGTTAAGGTTTATCACAATTACTAAATATAATTCTCCTTCCAATTGCAACAAATTACATAACTATCTTTCGTTTCATTTGTCAAATTTTTTCCATTTTTTGATTCTCAAATTTAAGTGGTTGAAAATTTTGAGAATTACAATGGTAATTTTCATGACATTTTTTGAGCAACAATAGATAGACTCTTTTCGTTTGGAGAATCACTAACCATGAAAAAAAAACTAAGAATATTCTAAACTAATGGAGTTTTACTTTAACTATTCTAAATTAAAAGACAACAAATTGAAAATCAATTATAGATACATTAATTTGAATAATGGTTTAATAGACAAAAACCTCAAATTATTGTATTGTTGTTTTAGATGTGAATTTTAAGGGTTAATGGTGAAAATCATAATGGAGAGAAGAACAAGAGAGAGTTGATTGATATAAAAGCTTGAATTGAAGATGGTTTATTATGCATTTAACTAATTTACGCTAATTTGTTAAGGATATGTCTTCCTCGATATATGCTACAAAACTCTTAATTAGTGGCAATACATATAATTGTTTTGAGTATATAGATAAGATTAATATATATCGCAGTGATGTATGTCTAATAAGTTAGTGTTTCAAAAATAACTCAACTATCTAAAAGTTGCAGGGGTGAAATCAGAAATATCGTTAAAGGTATTCAAGATTTAATATATCCATATACTTCACATTTATCAAATTGAGTTTCTTTCATAAACATCATCATTGTATATAAACAAGAGATAAAGTTTGCACTTCAAGTTTACACATTATACACAAACAAGGCACAAACTGAAAGATGGTAAATCCAATTGTTTACATACAAATGCATACCAAGCTGGGCTCAATAACTTGTCTTCACTTAAGAGGCAGAGTGCAGTGAAGTTTCCATCTTTGGTAAAGCTTCCTCTTTATCAACAGCAGGTTGACAGGCGTGCAGAATAGTGCATACGTCATTTTTCTCCAGAAAATGTTCCGCGTTAATGAGGATCACTGGGGCATATTCAAAGACCATTTTCTTGCACTGCAGAAAATCACGAGGCACAAAGAAAAAGCCATTGAGACAAAGGATGAAAAGAAACATCAGTTAAAGCTACCAAACAGCCTTGCTTTGATCCTTCCACATATTAACAACCATAAAGTACTTGATAATTCTATAGGATACAGTAGTATTGCAAGTATTCATCTAAATAATCATTTTCAGAGAGCAATTAACGTGTGTATTCAAGTATTACAACACGTCTAAAAGTACAATAAAATGGATCACGAGAAATCCTTTGCAGTCAGCATTGTGACATGTGGAGGTCCAAACCAATTACCAATAGTCGTTTAGAACTATAACAAAAAGTTACTACAGACGGAATTAGGGAAGTATGAGCAAGCCTTAAGGTACAGCTACAACAGTAATATTAGTTTCAGGGGGTATTTACCTTATTGGCATATTTTTCAACAGATCCACATGCCTTCAAGAGCAACTCAAGTATGTCTAACTGAAAGCATACGAGAAACAAATGAGTTTAGTGAAGATATTCACAAGTGAATATATTCTGTCGCATAACAATTACATACTGTCACTTGCCAAATTAGAAAGGGAAAAAATAAATGACCACTTACTGTCTCCACATACATCTATGGGATAATGACATTTTGCATAAGCAGAATAAATGAAGTAAAATATCCAACAAGCCAGATTCCCTTTTTTTTTTTTTTTTAATTTACACCGGGTGTCTGAGTCTCTTAGAGCCCTTCCCGGGGGTGCACAGGCCCTCGGCAAGGAGTTTCCCGCAAGTGCACCATGGTTAATTCAGGTTTTATCCAGTCTGATGGCCCTCAGAAATTGTTTGCACCCAGTGGGTTTCGAACTTGAGACCTTGAAAGGGAGGGAGCAAAAGCCAAGGCTCAAGTCAATTGCCACCAGGCCAACCCCTGCGGGTTCCAACAAGCCAGATTCTAACCCATAAATTTTATGACATTTTTAGGTATAACAAGTTATTTAGTCGTTTTAGTTACTAATAGTGCTGAACAATCTCCGGGGTATCATACACAAGGATGTAACCCAGCGATTAAAGAGGTGGAACGAAAACCATGTGAATCGGGATTCAAATCCTAGCAGAGGCAAAATCCATTAGGAGATCTCATTCTGTCTGCCTAAGTATTTGTAGGCAAAATCCATTAGGAGATCTAATTCTATCTGCCTAAGTATTTGTAGGCTGAGTTACTCGGTACCTGTGCTACTAAGAGATAGTGTGTATCAGATGGAATAGTCGAGGTGCGTACGAGTTAACCTAGAGCCAAGACACCACAATTTCATAGATAGCCACAAAAGCACTCACATACATTATATATACAATTAGATATATCCTATATGAATAACTTGCAACTTTAAAAAAAGCCGAACGTTTTTTTACACATCCACAAAGTTGAGAAAATAGGAAGTTTTTAAATGTTGTGAAATACAAGTAGATAGACATTTGTACCTTATCAAAAAACATGCACACAATTAGTACTATTATGTAACTTCCTATACATGATGAAGGATTTTCTGAATGAAGTATCATTATCTGTAACAAATTTGCACTTTTTTTTCAAGGTCGGGCTAACATACATGTTGGTTGTCTTTTGAAGATACAACATTAGTATTTGCAATTTGAATTGACATTCTTCCGTAGTATGTTTAGAGAATCAGATAAACCACCTCCGGCCTTAGCAATAGTGCGCACTTTTTAAGTAAATGAAGTGGACCCTAACCCTGAAACACAGTTCCTTTATTCTTCTTCTCTATAGTTCAACATGAAATGTATATAATGAAAGACTCCATCACAACATAGATAGACACACAATCACTCGCACACACACATTATGTATACACTTATATATGTCCTATATGAATAACTTGCAACTAAAAAGAAATGCTAAACATTTTTTATGCATCCACGTAGCTGAACAAATAGGATTTTAAAGTACAAAGACATTTGTATCTCATCAAAAAACATGTACATAATTAGTAATATTATGTAGCTTCCTACGCATTATAAAGGATTTTAAATGACCCACCATTATTTGCAACACATTTGCATTTTTTTTTATAAACTCCACCCATGTTTGGTAGTCTTTTCAAGATACCACATTAGTGCTACACATTTGCAATTTGAATTGACATTTTTGTGTAGCATTTAGAGAATCAGCTTAACCACCTCCAGCCTTTGCAACGTCCAGACTTCTAAAGTAATTATAAGTGGACCCTAACCCTGGGAACACTGTTCCTTTTTTCTTTTTTGCTATAGTTCGGAATAAAATGTATATAATGAAAGTCAAGAATACCTGAGTGTCGGGATCTTTCAGTTTTGATAGTGTCTCATTAACCACTTGATGGCATAAGTCACAGCCATTTTGGGAGAACTGTTGAGAGATGGAAACCACTTTCTGACAAAGGTCAACCTTTTGGCAAATGTCGTCAGGTTTTATAGAGGAGATCTCCAAGAAGAAGAGAGGAACATAATGACCCACCGCGGCAGTGCACTACAAGCAAATAAGAGAAATTCACTTGCAAATTAATGTAGCAAGAGACAGGAAAAACCATATCAATGTTGTTGCATGTAGATCCGTGCTTAAAGCACACTTAAACCTTAAAGTTAGTGCAAAACAGACGATGAACACTTTGCCTGACTTATAAGGCGCTTCTGTGCAGGTGCCAAAGCGTCAAGGCATCACCTAATTGCTAATGACTCCGACACCAAACAAGAAATATAGGCAGCAAAGTGATGCATAGCACATGTGTGTATGTGTAATTAGGAATTCTTGACAATTAAATAGCACTAGCTCTATTCATGATTTGTGCATATAAAGCCGCACCAAAAAACTGGGAAATTTTTTAATGCTTACCCCTTTGATATTGCAAGATATTATTAATCTTTTTTCACAAACAGTCACCCAAAGCCTCATGGTAAACAACCTAGCTCAGGTCCTATGGATAAGATCAAAAGACACACTCTACTAATTTATCAATTCTCTTCATCCTGATAGGACTAATCTAGGCCATTCTGGATTTCAGAAGAAGTCAAATGGTATCCAAAGAAGATGGGACACTTTAAGGAACGGTCTATTTAAAATCTGCATGATGAAATATATTCGTAACAAAAAGGGAAAGGAACATGGGAAGCAAGTCTCAAGTTCAAATCCCAGCAGAGATAAAAACACTATGTAATTCCTTTCCGTGTGCCCTAACCATAGTCGAGGTGCACATAAGCTTGCTCAGACTCCACGGTTGTTAAAAAAAACATGGGACGCAAGTTCAGTGTGTGCTGTCTGGGAATTCGTTTTGACCCGTAATCACCAGTTTCCTTCTTTATTGTGAATAAGATAACTGATACCAAAAAAAATTGAGTTAACACATCTAAGGATATCTCAAATAGAACACCCTATTGGATGATATGGATAAGCACAATAAAGGAAGACTTCTGATATCTACATCAGTGTGCATGAAGCGTTAAATTAAGAAAATCATTTAGATGGGCAGTAAACTAATCATTCAGACAAAATAATTTAATGGTCAGCAGATGGGCATTTAAGTCAAATCACAAGTACCTCATCCTTGTATATTGGCATCTTCGAACAGGCCGTGAGAAGTAGGCCAAGTATCTTTGTCTGGGTCTTGTTATTAGAAAGGTAACCAAGTGCAGTGGCAGAATATTCTTCACACAATGTGCATAATCCTTCACCACGGCTGACATCTTTCAGAGGCTGAAGTTGTTTCTGTGCCTGTAGGTTACTTGTCGACATGGCTATTGCAAGAAAGCCAAGATTAATGTTTGCCATATTAAAGCTTTGATTCAAGTACTCCGTAATCAATCAAGTAAAAGTAAATGCTTCACATAAATATTACAAGATAATTGCATCTGCTATAGGAGAATATAGTTAAAATATCAATTAGATACGAAATTGACCACAAAAGAGAAATAGTATGGAAAAATCGCCTACATGCCCATCTAACAAAATCTTAATAATGGAGGATAAACAGGCAAGAAATCCATGTAAGTAGACACATAAAGAGCTTGCAAGCACTCATCCTATTCAAGATTCAACAGGATAACTTTTTTACCAAGGTTTCTCAAATCATCAAGAACCCTTTATTTGAAGAGAACATACATAGTGCCCCATTTTTTCTGGAGACAACTATTACTGTAACCTCGACTACCAATTCAATAAGATTGAAAAACTTGACCTTCCAAGTTTGTATTTCCAGAGTCTATTTTTCTATCTGGTAAAGCAGACCATATCGGACATTATATATACACACAAAAAAGGAAACTTGATGTTGATATATTATAAGCCAAGTGACGTATCACATTTTCCCAGTGAATGTTCGCTAACCATCCTATATAAAGGAAAAAAACCCAATTGAGATAACATTTTGAAGAATCTAATGCAAATAAATTGATGGTACTTCCTCATGAGACTGCTTGGTTAGTAATAGGTGCAGAAGAAATGGGAAGGTAAATCTTCAGTTTAGAGCAACGCTAGTGTTGCAGTTTAAATTTAGAGACCTGAGGAAAAAAACTGGAAGAGAAAAGTCATCACTGTAAGAGTATTAAGAACAGAAAATTTGTCATGAATAAGCTGCAAACAAATTCAAATCTTAGATTAGGAAATGCTTTCATTAACAAAAAACCATAAACTTTCATAAGACATCTTACATCTATCCTGGAAAATCAAAGAGGTTTTCATTAATTATAGGTAGGACACGGATCATAGAAGGACATCAGCGTTGTTCCAGAATTTGTAAATATTGTGGCTGCACAGTATTTAACAGAGTCATCTTTTCCTATGTATGTGTGATTTAAGGCTATCCTATCACTTCATGATCCATGTTATGAAAAATCATATCCCAACACAATACAAAAACCACTGGCCACTCGTAACAGAAGAATAGGAGAAGTACCTGAAACATCCTCTGTTTCAATAATAATGAAGTCAGAGGCTGCTAATTCTCTAGCTGTACAACACACCGCACCAAATAGGACAAGAAACAGGCAGACCTTGACTTCCATGCTGCCAAGTGAAACAGTCAGTCTAGAGTCAAGAAAAAGCATGATAAAGTACAACAACAACAACATACCCAAGTAGAATCCCACAAGCATAATAAAGTACAAAAAAGAGAATTAACGAGAGATATGCTAATATTAATCAATTGATCGATCAACAATGCCTCAATCCCAAATTAGTGACGGATCAAACAATCTAACTTTCGCTTGAATATTTGATAGTCGTATCAACCAATTACAATGCAAACCCAAATCAATGATGGATCAAACAACCTAACTTTCACTTGAAATAATTGGCAGACATATCAATCAATTACGCCCCAATCCCAAAGTAGTGACGGATCAAACAATCTAACTTTTACTTGAATATTTAACAGTCATATGAATCAATTACGCTTCAATAGCTTTCGATTGCAAATTAGAAACCGATCAAACTTCCAACTTTGCTCAAGTATATGACAGTCATATCCAAAATAAACTATAAGAACTACAACCCCACATACTCCTATTCTTATGAAGAACTAGCTAGCTCAAACTAGTACAATTCTCAACTGTAATGAGCTTTCGATTACTCCTCACCTCAAAAAAATTTCGTCTTTTTGTATTTACCAACTAGATTGAAACTGAAACCCCCTCCCCCCCCCACCCCCACTCCCACCCAGTAGGAAAAAAAAGGGTCAACTTAATTCAATCAGCAAAACCCAATATATTAAGAACTTAATAGAAACCCAGGCTGACTAAAGATAAAGGGTGTCTTTCTACCACAATTCTCAACTCCAATAAGCTCTAAATTCCTCACCACCTCAAAAAGTTTTCATCTTTTTAAATTTACCAACAGATTGAACCCGACACCCCCCCCTCCCCCCATCCCCCAAAAAAAAGTCAACTAACTTAATTCAATTTAATCGAAACCCATGTCGATTAGAGGAAAAGGGGTGTTAAAGATAAGAACAAAACCCACAAAGGAATTGAGAAAAAAAGAAAAAGAAAAAACCCCATCGAAGATATTGTCTATACAAATAGGAATACAGATGAAAAAGAGAACCATCAAACAGAAGAAGAAAAGGAAGAATTAAATCTTAAAAAAAATAATTACATGGGGTACGATGATGAATGAAAAAGAATGATGAAGAATGTTTACCTGAAAAAAAGGGGAAGAATTATGAGAGAACTACAAGGGGTTCTTTCTTCAAGCAATAGCAAACCCAACCTTTCTTTTTCTTGTGGGCAATTATTTTTGGTTTACTTATTATTGGGGATTTCTATTGGGAGTTGATCACCTCAAGTTGTTTTAGAGTATTTTATTTTATTTTATTTTATTCTATCTCGATGGGTCTACATATATTTTATACTCTTCAAATTTTATTTTTAAAATTTTATTGAATATATTATTTTTGTTGGGTCAAATTTATATGAAGTCAAAAGTATTTATATAAAAGAAAAAAGAAGGTTGTGTAAAGCTTTTGGAAAAAAATAATTGTTTTAGAAAAGAAGTAGAAACTATTTTGCAAAATTATTTTTTTTTTAAAAATTAGAAAGTACTTTTGAGAGAAAAAATACATTTTAGAAGCACTTTCGAATATCTTATTTGGATGATTGTTATTTGTTGAATTGTATCATACTGTTAGTTCAGATACAATATTTATTTTAATTATTTCTTTAATATTATTGTGTTGTCATTTAAATTTATTATTAGATAACTACAAAATGTCTTGTTATGTTTAACAATAGATTTAGTGTGATTGCACTATTACTTTAATATTCTCTTCTGATTTTGTCTTTACTTATTGAATCTAATAATCTTATCTTATCATTTATCTTGTCTTTTTATAGTTGCTCTATTTCATACTCTATTTTTCGTATAGGTTTATCATTGATATTATTAAGATGTGGAACTATCTAACGACAGAAAGTATTGTAACCAATAAAGTAGTATAGTGCGATGATACCATACATTACATTATCAAACAACACTTAGCAGTCATCCAAATAAAGTGTAAAAGTTTGATCCAATAATAAAGGCTCGTTTGGTAGAGTGTACAAGAATAATATTAAATAAAATCTATTATTAATATTTGCATTAGTTATACTTGCATTAATTATAAAGAAGTATTTCTTATGAATTATTTGATTTAATGTATTGAAAATAGTATGCATTGCATAAAAATTTTTGAAAAAAAAAGATATTTATTTACAAAGATATGCTTCACAAATATGGTGGAAAAGGTATTTATTTACAAAGATATCCTAGTTAATACATGCATTATCTTAATTTTGTTACTTTTATTGTATTTATATATTATCATTGGTTTTTCCCTTTAGTCGATTTCCTTTTTTTATATCTATTATTTTCTGCTTTTAGGGTTTGATATTTTTGAGACGAGGTTCTTCCAAAATAACCTTTCTATCTCTATGAGGCATTGGTAAGATCTGCGTACATTTTACCCTCCCTAAACTCCACTTATAGATTCCGCCGAATATGTTATTGTAATGCTTGCTTTATCTTTACTAGTACACTCCATGACCCCTAAAAGGTTGTTTCATGCATTAAAAAAATAATGTATGCATTAACTTTGTATATTGCTAGAATTTTTGTGTGGTGCACATTTTAACTTGTGTAGTTATATACTCTATTTAGTATCAAGTAATGTATAACTAATATATTGAAATTTATCATATCAGTAATGCAAATGGTTTCAACATCCGCATTAGCATGTTAAAAAACACAATTATCCCTCAAAATTTTTTATGCACCCTTTCTATTGTATTTATGTAAGATATTTTTGTAAACAAATAACTTACTTTATAAATTATGCAATGCATGTTATTTTCAATACACCAATCAATCATTGTATAAGAAATAATCTCAGTGTAACTAATGCAAACATAACTAATACCTACATTAACAATTTCAACATTACATAATTAATACAGCATATAGATTAAGTATTATTTTTGTACACTTTATCAAACAACTTTTAATTATTATTCAAAAGTATTTTGTTTTTTTAAAAAAATTATCAGTCACTAACTATTTTTCACTCAACGTAGCTTGTTGAGAAAAACACTCTTCAAAATAAATTTAGTTTACAAGTTTGATGAAAATTTAAAACTGTATTATTCCTTTTTTGATTATTAATTCTAAAACAAGTTATACCATCATTAGAAATTAGTATTAAAACAATCTTCTTTGCCAGAGGAACGAATAATAATATTAAAAATTATTGTTGTCCTTTTTTGGCTAACTTGATATACATTGATACACAATGAAATGTGATCCCAAGATATTACCATCTATGCTATAATCTTTCTCATAAATAAAAGTAATCCCTATTATTATTATTATTATTATTATTATTTATTATTATTATTATTATTATTATTGCCTGAAAAAGCTT
>JAPFFP010000002.1:19624232-19640582 GCA_026153255.1 Solanum medicagineum | reverse complement strand
GCTCTATACAAGACAGCTAAATATTTACAGAATATAATCATATCCCTATGATTCTTAAATCCCTATAATTAAGGAATTCCTATAATTAAGGAATCTAACAGATCCCTATAATTAAGGAATCCCTATAATTAAGGATTCTAACACATCATTTAAAGCTTACATTCTTAGACGAAGTGATCATACTATTCAACGTATAGTTGCAAAGCACTGTTAGTTCTTTGACTGTATGAGTAGGAAGAACCAAAACTTACAATGGCTCTCTACTCTGTAGAGAGCTACTGAATTTCATGAATTTGGCCTTCCCATTTACATCTTTTAAATGAGTATTGCACTTCGTTTCAGATGGATGATTTAGATAATTAGTTGAATGTTATTCAGCTGCCACAAGTTATGCATTAGAAGATGTAATCTAGTACTTCATTTCCTTCTGTTGATTGTTGCGAAGAAATGAGAGACTATTATGTTTTACTAATATAATGATTCCGTGTATTATCTGTATTATAGAAGAATATTTGTTCTTTCAACAAGTGATTAACTCTTTCAGTGCTTGAGCAGGGGGACGATTTGCATGTTAGCTGCTATTACATTGATAGCAACCTTAATGCCTTTGCCATATCCACTGCCCAGGTCTGTTGTCTAAACCTTGTCTTAACATGCAACATTTAATCGTTATGGTATTTTCTGTTCCTTTGGCTATACGTTACTGTAATAATTGATCACCTATATTAAGGGAAAATATCAAGCAGTATAAGAAAGCTCTTCATCAAGATCTTCTGTAAACCAATCGTTCCTTTTCTCCTTTCCCATTCAATTTAATCTGAGAAATTGGCTCATAACCCGTAAGTTTAAATTCGGCTTAAACCTCAGAGGATGTCAATTTTTGCTTTCTCATTCTGCAACCTGAATCTTAGACATAGGCTTGGCATAAAATGCATTTTGGGAGGCCAGTTCTCAGATTAAATTTTACTCACTTATTGATGGTTATCAGCTTCTTCTAGGCACTAGGCATTTTCTGTGTTCTTTGTGGTTTTGGCTCTTGATTCTTGTTAAATTTCCCTTATAGGTATACTCCAACACTCCTGCTGACTTTGATTTCAAACTTGAGAGGTTAGTTATCACAGCTAAGCATCCGGGCTTGTCATGGGGTAAATTTTTCCCTGCTTGTTATAATTGAAATTTTTCTCATATTGTGTTTGCAGCCTTGCCCAAGGCTTCCAGTCATTATCTGACTTCACAGAACACCTTGCTTCCTCGGTGGACATAGTTTTTCCTGTTATACATGGTCGTTTCGGTGAAGATGGTGGCATTCAGGTTTTCTCATACTGAAAGACTCAAGAAATTTCACACATATTAATTGTCTTCCGAATTTAAAAGTTTAGAGCGACTTCCTTTTTTTTCTGATTTCACATGTGTCTTGATGCATTTTTCAGGAGCTATTGGAACGATCAAATATTCCATTTGTTGGAACAGGATCCACTCAATGTCAAAAGGCATTTGATAAAGTAAAATACCTATTGTATCTTCTTTTTTCCCCCCTGATCTGGCATGGAATGCTTTATCAGTTGAGAAAACTAGAATGTATGTATTGCTTAGACTAGACATGGTATTTGAAAAAAGAAGCCTTTAATCTCGAAAATAACTTTTTATTTCATTTAAATTGTTTGATTGTATTTCAACTCTAGTGATCCTTAAATTTGAACTGCAATCCTGTTCCACAACCTTTGATCTTCATTGTGATATTTACTTGATTTATGACTGTGTTAAGATATATTTTATTTATTCATATTCAAAATATATGGTAATAACTTGTTAACATACTATATTGATTATGTCAGCAAGAAAGTTTCTTTGTTCTTTCATGGTTCAAGTTGCTGCTGTCTGTAATGCATTATGCATGCAAACTGCTCTTCGATTAACAGATGATATTGGTGTTTCTTCCAAATTTTTAACAGTATGATGCATCTCTGGAGCTTGACAGACAAGGTTTCGAGACTGTACCTAATTTTCTCATACAGGTGTGATCTGTGTTTATTTATCTCCATAATTTATTTAATTCTGCTTTTGGCCTTCTCTATTCATGTGCTTTCTTCTAATTGAAAGTTTCCATATGCAGGAATATATTACCTCTGTTAGTAATGGTCTTCCAATTTATTTGTTTTTTCTTCTTATTTCCCTCTTCAAACTTTGTTAAGTTTGACTTCCATTTCATATTTCTTAGAAACAGGTTTGACTTGCTCATCTGATCTAGCTGAGCTTGAATATCCACTGCTCAGCTTGATTCCGCTTGTTTCTGTTTCCCTTGACAATGTTACATAGTTTATCTTTATTTTATGTTTAGACTAGACAAATGTTCCTTTTGCTTCTCTAATTATCCAAAAAGAGAAGAAGTACTTTTGCTTCTCTATTCATCCGTTCTTGCCACTTTGTCTTGTTCCTGGTTGTTTACTTCTGACTCGACTATTCCTGTATTTTCCCCTGTTGGTTTTCTGGCCAATGTAACCTACCAAGAAAGCTGCTTTCAAAGAATCATGCTGGAAATTAGTTTTTTTTAAGTACACCCAAGAAGCAGAATTGTATGACTTCACAAAATTAACTGTGGTCTGGTCCTTCTCTTAGGGAAGTGAAATGGATGAATCTGGTCTGTCAATGTGGTTTGAGCAAAATCTACTAGATATTAAGTCAGGAAAAGTGGTGGTAAGCATTTAAACATTCATTTTGGTTTTCTGCAGCATTCTTGATCCATTATTTACATTTAGGATCCACACAATATTGCAGGTAAAGCCAACAAGAGCAGGATCAAGCATTGGAGTTAGTGTTGCCTATGGTGTCACTGATTCTCTGACAAAAGCTAACAGAATTATATCTGAGGTAATCGTTTTCTTCTCCACATCATTCTTCTTTAGTTTTGCTTTGTTATACTACACCTCTTGAAAGTGTTGGTTTGGTAGTGTATTTGATACTGGAAAATTTAAGTCCTTTGTATACCTGTTTGCCGTTTGTATTCAGGTATATATTCAATCAATAACCATTTTTTATTACTTCGGCAGGGGATAGATGACAAAGTTCTTATTGAGATTTTCCTTGAAGGAGGCAGTGAATTTACAGCAATTGTCCTTGATGTAGGTTCTAGTTTTGATTGCCAGCCTGTTGTATTATTGCCAACAGAGGTATATAGATACTTCATTCTCTTTTGGTCTTAAGTTTATTAAGAGGTTTATAATTCTTTAAAAAAAAAACACTGGAAGCAAATTTTTCCTTGGTTTGAACTTGCCTGAGTACAGTCACTGTAGATTTTCATTGTGCTGATATGTTTAAAATTGCAGAGATATCAGACAAACATATCCAAAAGTTGGGAACTTCTAAAATTGCTTCCAGTTTAAAGTGCTATTGTGTGTTGACGTTGATATTTGAAATGCTACAAATGATGGGCACCAGTTTAATCTATTATATATTGCATAGGAAGATACTTTTAATTAATTTTCTATATATGTAAGTTTATCATGCCTTCTCACGTAGTTCTCAATTACAGGCAGAACACACAGAATCTTGCATTTATATGCTCGGAAGCCAAATGTCCATCCAAATTTTTTTTATGAGGGTGATAATTATCATTAGGAAAAGTGATATTCTTTGGTTTCTCAATATTTTTTTCTTTGAAAAAAGAACAAATAAAGTGGTACTCTTTGGTGGTCCATTATTGAGCTTGTAGGAGTTGAATTTTCATACCAATCTTTTTGAGCTGTACAAGTGTGCAAGACTGGTACTTATTTACAGTGGTTCATCAATGTATTTAGTGCAGATCAATTAGTAGTGTCACGTATAGGCAATTTTAGTAGTTACTGACATTCTGCCGCAGCTTGCTTTTATGGGGTTATGCTAGTACTTGGAGAACTTGAGCTTCATCATGTTTGTTTGGCGAGTTGAGGATGTTACTGTTTTGGCGGTTCCCAAATTACTTGTTAAAGTTTCTCATGTACAAAGAATCCAATGCTGATAAATTTATCCATACATAGTGTGATTAATTGGGAATAAATTTGTTAAAACTACTGTTCTGCTATTAAATCTGCAAGGAACTACAATGGTATTTACTGCCGTCATGGTTGATGTTTTAGTTCATGTCACACCAATTATGGACCTCTGGTAAATGAGGATTCTGTCTGCCTTTTTGCTCTCAAGATTTCCGATCAATGGACTCACTAGCTAGAGCAATGAATATCTCAAGTTTCTTAATGCTCTATATGTTTAATTTCTACCATGTTCAGGTGGAGCTTCAATCACATGGCATTGTTGATGTTAGGGAAAAAGATGCAATATTTAACTATCGACGGAAGTATCTCCCTACTCGACAGGTAGTATAAATTTTCTGGTTGGTGGAATGTGCACATGAAACTCTAGGGACATGTCTTTTGCTTTTGTTTCTTTCTTTGATTTCTTTTTCATTTTTAAGCATAATGATGACATCCTTGATGTGATATATAATAGCTTAGCATTGAAGGCATAGTTAAGTAATTATGTTTCATATCTTGTGTTCACTCATTTAACTTTCCATTGTTAAGGTTGTTTCTGCTCTATATAAACACAAATTGTTCTTTTTTTTCTTTGAGAATGGTAACATGTATGTATATCGATATAAACTTGATTACCCTTAAAACTGGGAGCCACCCTACTTACAAAAGTGAGCACATAAAGAGTTTTTCTATTCCTTTGACATCTCACAAGGAATCTAGGACACTAAAAAAAAAAGACGTGATCTTCCAATTACTTATCTTTACACCAAAAGTAAAAAAATGCTAGACATTTCATTTTCAATTTCTGTATACTACTATACTTATCTTCAAAACATCTCTGATTCCTTTCCTCCCAAATTCTCCACCAGATACTAGCTAGGACAATCTTCCATCTCTCTTTCTGACTTGATAGGTTTCCTTCTTCACTTCAGCATACTACCATCTCTGTGATACCTCTTGACATAACCCATAGAAGTCCTCTCAGAGCAGTAAATATTCTCCATGGTTGTAAAGTCACCTTACAGTGCAAAAAAAGATGAATTGTTGTCTCTGCCTCACATCCACACAGATAGCATCTAAAACACAATTGAAATCTTCCCTCAGAGAATCTCTCATGTATTAGGACTGCTCCTCTTGCCAGTAGCCAAGCGAAGCGGGCCGTTTTGTGTGGTGCTTTGACAAATATGGAATGATTTTGATGGACAGAGGTCCTATGCTTTTGTTTATTTTTGATGGCATGCTTTTCTGATTTTAGCCTCTATCGAGTAATTTCAAAGGTTAAATTATACTTATATATTCTTCTTGCTTATAGTAATCTAAACAACCTGGCAAATATTGCAGGTTGCTTATCACACTCCACCTAGATTCTCTATGGACGTGATTTCAAAGATCCGTGAAGGAGCGTCATTACTATTTCAGCGATTTGGCTTGCGTGATTTTGCTAGAATTGATGGTTGGTTTTTGCCGCCTTCTACAAAAGCTTTCACTTCCGCAGGAAACAAATTTGGAAGGACTGATTCTGGCACAGTAATATTCACTGATATCAATTTGGTGAGATAGCTTACTGTCCCTTCCTGTAACTTTTCATCAGTAATTTTGCTTGAACTGTATTATATATTCTTCTCCCCAGATCAGCGGAATGGAGCAAACAAGTTTCTTATTTCAGCAAGCATCAAAGGTACTCCTAATGCTAGTCCTTGGTTTATTGCAGAATAACACAACTTGAAATTTTCCCGTCTGCTTCAGTATAGGCCCATCGATATGTAAATCTTGTGGTGTCATTTTGTCTGTAAATCATGGATGTCAAGAAAGTTCCCATGCTGTAAGTGTCTGTGCAAAACCTATCCCAAAGAAGAAAGTCCATTTGGCGTGGATTGCCCTTAAGTTGGGAAGAAATCCATTTGGCAGAAATAGTATGTCAATATCATAGCCTGAATAAAAAGAAAGTAATATGTAGTTATTAGGTGTCATCTGGATCAAATCTCTACTATCTTACATATGAATGTTCTGATTTGTGAACAATATCATAATCCTTTCCCCAATCAATCAAATACTTGAAGAATCCTTAAAAAGAAAAGCAGGGGATGATAACATTCCTTTTGCAAGAGAATTGGCAAATTTATCCATTCAATTTGTGTGTTATGATAGTTACCACTACCACAACTTCTAATAAAGATATTTTACATGCTCTATTGTATAAATTGGCTAGTTCCAGTCTTGTTGATCTTATGAGTTTGTGCAACTTTCCATGTCAGGTTGGATTTTCACACTCAAATATTCTCCGGACCATCATCCAACATGCTTGCTTGAGGTTTCCAGCTCTTTTGTCACATAATATTGTATCAAGTCCATCAAGAAGGAGATCAAAATCTTCATCAGTAACAGAAGCATATATTAAACCGCATAAGAAAGTTTATGTCATCTTTGGTGGTGACACCTCTGAACGCCAAGTATCTCTTATGAGCGGAACCAATGTTTGGCTGAATCTAAGAGCATATGATG
Organism: Solanum medicagineum; assembly: GCA_026153255.1. Taxonomy (NCBI): domain Eukaryota; kingdom Viridiplantae; phylum Streptophyta; class Magnoliopsida; order Solanales; family Solanaceae; genus Solanum; species Solanum medicagineum. The sequence continues at coordinate 19,634,073 of JAPFFP010000002.1, read as the reverse complement.
ATGTAAGTTTTTGTATCTACCATACTAATGAATCTTATATTCTGAACTTAAGTACTGTGACTCAGGGACTGATTCCTTTTTCTTTCTGATATTTTGTTTTGGTAATCCATAAAAGACAACCATTGACTATTGGAATGAAATGGGTTTGAATAGTATAGAGGATTCATATAGTCAAATCCAACTGGTTTGGGATCGAGGATAGTTAGTATATACTTTAATCTGGTTATCATTTTTTCTATCCTACTCTACCCTCTGTTGAAGGGTATAGAGGATTCATATAGTCAAATCCAACTGGTTTGGGATTGAGGATAGTATATACTTGAATCTGGTAATCTTTTTTCCTATCCTACTCTACCCTCTGTTGAAGGGGAATGCAGGGTGTCCCACTTTTCTCTCTGGTGACTAGTCTCCAACCATTGTGTAGGGTTTACAACCCTTGTATGTTGCCTCAGAGACTGATTCTTCAGTTTTTCTAATGATTGCTGAAAGACCAACCTTATGGAGGCAAATGAAACTACCAAAAGCTTTGGAAATTATCTTATTTTAAGTAATGAGATAGGAGTTGATTATTTCTATTAGTCCTCATTCATGGCTTCCTTTACTAAATTTAGGTCAGTCCTCTTGCTCCAGCGGTACTGAAATTCCAAGCTCTCCCATCTTGACTTAATTTATAGAATGGGAGAAACTAAGTGATAGAAATTTACACTCAAAATCATGCCCGATTGTCTTATGTCTTACAGCACTCAAAACCAGTCTTTACATTGGATGGTTTGGTGTTTTGATGATCCCTGCCGTTTTCAAGCAGTGTTCAATCGATTACATATTAAAATATTTTATTTTTGTCTGAGCCCTGAGGTTATTGAGTCATTTTTTTGGATCGGCAGCTGGTGTTTTATACAGGCACGGGAAATAACATGGTCTTAGTTATAAGTTCAGGTTTATGTGTCAGAAGATAGTGACATAAGTTTGATTATAAAGTTCTGTTAATGTTTCACTTCTCTGTAGTTCCTGTCTATGCCGGGACTTTCATCTGTTCCTTCCAGAGAAAATCCAAATTCCTGTCTATGCTGGGACTTTCTCTGTTCCTTCCAGAGAAAATCCAAATGTTAAATTGGTTGCCATCATTTCTTACATGGTATTATATCAATGACCAGATGTGTCAAGCTAGGAAGAAATGATGGAAAAGATCTTTTGCCTTCCGTACTACTTAGTACGAGAGTAAAACTTCCTTCGTTTCTTGTTCATCAAATGTTGCTTTCTCTCAATTATTTAGCACTTTAATTTTTAATATTTTTTCAGAATATATCCTGCCAATATTATGTGTTGCAGTTTTGCTGTCTGCAGCTTGAGGTGATACCGTGCTTGCTTGCCCCTGCAACGAGCTATTCTGATGTTTCAGACTCTTCTAAGCATGAGAAGTCTAAGACAGTATGGACATTGCCGTAAGTATATTGCAACTGCAGTAGACTACAACTAGATTGTGCATCTTATGGCCTGCTTTACCAATTCCTTTTGCATTTCTTGTCGCGACTGCAAGATGAACTTCTTTGTACTAGACTCCAACTTGGTTCATGCTATGACAATTTAATAGTCCTGTACAAATTTCACTGCACTTCTATAATTTTTAAGCTTTCTTCTTTTTGTACATTTATCTTCTAAAATAGAGTCTCATGTCTTTTTTTGTAAGAGTTTTTAATAGGTAAATGTGATTTTATAAATTTTGAAAGAAGAAAACACGTTTCCATCTGAAAACCTGTTCCATCCCTTCTTTCCAAATTGTCCACATCACTGCATGAGTAATGATTCTTGAAGACCCTGTCACTGTTTTCCTTTTAGCTTGACGCCATTTCATCAGTTTCTTGGCATTTACCCAGCTAAATCCTTCTTTTGTTAGCATTAAGCAACAGGTCATCCACTTCTTCTGCTGCGTATTTACACATGAAGCTGTATGCAAATGCTTCCTCATTCTTACATTCTGCCACAAAATTACTCTCCATGCTGCAGCCAATCAAACACAGTAAATTATGGTACTACTTTGGACTTTTATGGCACCTAGATAGCCCCATCTGAAATTCCTTCCTCTTTTGAGAAATGTATTCAAAATGCACCTGATTGAGGATTTCCTTACACCTATCTTCTTTAGATGCTTCTTCCAGTGTACACTGTTGAAGCTTGTTAGATTAGTCAATGAGCTACAAACGAGGGGATAACATGATTAGACATGAAAATATTGCTTCATGTGGCGATTGCTGAAGCTTGTTGTAGCATAACCTGGAGGAAAATATTTGAGATACTCCCTCTGTCCCAATTTATATAGCACTTTTCATATTTCGAGAGTCAAACAATTTATGGCTGATAAAAAATTTGCACATGGAATTTCAATTTTTTTTTTTAAAATGAAATTTATATATTTGCAAACTATGTAAAAAGTACTATAAGTGACAATATGGAAAATTCAAAATATTTAAAAGATACACGAAAAAATTACAGTCAAATATAGACTTGTTTGAATTTCAAAATCCGAAAGGTGTCACATGAATTAGAACGGAGGAAGTAGCTTTTATGTAAGGTTGTCATCTTCCTAGAATATTATCTTAGCGCACGTCTTTTTCTTCGTCTACAGTTATTCCCTTTTGCTGAGACATACTACAGAAGAAGTCCTTGACGCTTGTCTAGAAGCAATTGAACCCAATCGGGCAGCTCTGACATCTCACTTGCGGAACTGGGTTATGGATGATCTCACGAAAGGTTTGAGAAATCACAGTTGGTTCAATGGGTTTGATATATCCGATGAATTACCAAAGAAATTTTCCCTGGATCAGTGGGTCAAGCTTGCTAAGGAATCTCAGGCAACTGTTTTCATTGCAGGTCAGTAGAAGTATACATGATTATACCTTTTCGGCAACTGTTAAAATCGCCTTAGTCTGCGCCTTTTTTTACATATTTATTTTTGCTTCAGTAATCTGCTATGTAAAGTAGATAAAATAGAGATTATTCTCGAGAGAAAATATTAGCTTATTTTCCATTCTATAACACTATCAACTTTTATTAGATGTTATCATTTAATTTCTGAAAGTAATAACGACAATTGCTGTTGATAGTGCATGGAGGCGTTGGAGAAGATGGCACACTTCAATCTTTACTAGAGGCAGAAGGGGTTCCCTATACAGGTCTGTATTGAATGGGTACATTTAAAAAAAGGAGTGCAAGCCAACTAATAATCACTAAACCATAGCTGCTTTCTTGCCCTTCTTATGATGGAAGGTCCTGGCACCATGGCTTCAAAAACATGTATGGACAAAGTTGCAACATCTCTTGCTCTGCAACATGTGAGTTGACTGATCATTGTTCACATTTTAACCAGAAAGTATCCTTTCTTTCTTCACCCGTCACATTTTCCCAGTATGAATGTAATCAAACATTAGTCAGTCTTTTGTGATTAAATGAGTTCAGTTAATGTTGCATCATCAGCTGCAAAACAAGCATGCCATTGGCCACTGTAGATAAATTTAAGCACTTTACTTTCTCCCTTTCTATTACTTACACACAAGTATTTCAATTAAGCTATTGTGTTTAAAGATGAACACTGCTTTTCATATAAAAGTATGTTTTGGTTATGACGTACTTAAAAGCAATTGAACTTACATGAGAGCACTTTTGTTTTGATTAGTTTAGAGAGATTCAGAGACAGGTGCTTAGACAATGGCCATAAAAGCTGGACTATGATGATTTTTGTTTAATTCATGGATCAGTTGACCTGATTTGCTACTCATTGCCTGTCCTGTATTTTAGTGAAAGAATGAGCTTCTACAATTGAGATATGCACAATTGAACAATTGTGAAGTAGTAAATAAATGCCAGTTTATCCCTATTAGATCCAAACTGGAACATACATAAGAAGGTTACCAAGACTTTAAAACCAAGGGCCTCGCCACTTTGGCTAGGGTTCATGCTTGAGTTATTTCTAGTTAATTTGAAGTCTCTTATTTAAATCTTCTTTCACGTGGACTTTTCACTCTGCAATGTACAACTGTAGTCGACAAACTGATTTTGCATGAACACCTATAAATGTCTATCCTTTGACAAGCATAAAAATTTTCTCTGGATAGCTGACCGATTTTGGAGTCCTTACAATAAATAAAGATGTGAAGAAGAAAGAGGATCTGCTGAAAATGTCCATATCTGAACTCTGGCATGACTTGAAGTCAAAACTTCACTGTGACGCTTTGTGTGTAAAACCAGCCAGAGATGGTTGCTCAACTGGTGTGGCCAGATTGTGGTAGGCTTTTGTTACTCTTCAATTCAGTTCTACTTGAATAATATTGGATGCAAGTCTTAGAAAATCATTCTTGTTAACTTAAACACTCTTGCCTTATGCAGCTGCGAGGGGGACCTTGCCTTTTACGTAAGTGCATTGCAAGACTGCCTACCTCGTATTCCTCCTAACAGCCTGTCAAAGGTATATGTGGACTTCTCTGGTATTGCTCCTCATATGCAAAGCTTTTTCCCCCAAGTCATGGGCAGTATTTCATTTTCTCCAAAGCATAGTAATCATAGTTTAGTTTGTTCAATAGGTCTATGCTTGCATTCATTTTCTTTAGATGTAAACCCACAGGTTTGCCATGTCTTTTTCCCTTTATTCTGCATCATTTGTTGTATTAGTCCTTCCATGATATATATCAGCAGCTGTAAGTATCGTTAAATGAGAACATGCTTAAGAGATTGGTATCACCTATGGAGGTAGGTAAACTCGAAACATACAGCATAAGCTGTTGTAGAAAAATTTAAAAACTTATATGCAATTTCATTGTGTATTGTGTACAGCATGTGGAAGACTGTGTGAATCAAAAATACGTTTTTTGATTCACATGGTCCACATGCTGGTTCATACAGTGCACCACCCGCTATTGTATTTGTAATGACTTGTCTTGAATTCAATTAAATGTGGATGGAGAAGAACCATTACTACGTAACCTTGTTCCTAATAGATTGACCCTAAAATAGCATATCTAAATTATAAGAAGGCCATAGACACTACAATTGCAGAAATTGCACCCCGCAAGTTTCTATTTGTTCGAGTATGTAAATAAATTGCAAATACGATCCAAGAAATAAATGTCCAACTTTCTTTTGGGTTCCAAGTACAATACGACCCTCACGCTTCATTAGCCCATAACGCTTCCGAAAGGATTCCTATGGTTAAAAAAGTAAATCTTGAAATTACAACTTTTGACCACAAGTATGAAACTCAAAACAGAGATTATAAGACAACTTTGAGCAGTTACATCCTTGTTGCTTGATATATAATGAGATTTTAGACTTTACACATATTGGTGGCTCTAAATTTTCTATAAAGTACTGTCTTCAAGGAGACACAAAACTGTATAAAAGGTTCTTAAACAATTTATCAAGAAATTAGTCCTCTTGGCTATAGCCAGCCAATATTGTTACCATATTTTTGTTTTTCGATTTTCGAGCCTTTTTGCTTCCCAATTGTTTTACGAACTTCTCCTACTACCGGTTATTTTTCTCGTATGACAGATTTATTTCTTGATTGACTCTTTTTATTTATCCATTTTGATGTGATTTATTCTCAGTCAATTACCTATATGTAATACTTTTTGGTTTCCACACCGAAAAATTTGATTTTAGGATACCTTAAAATGATTGTATCATATATTTTTCTTGGTATCTGATGCAGGAACATGGAATGATTGAGATGCCAAACCCTCCTCCAGAGCTCTTAATATTCGAACCTTTTGTTGAGACTGATGAGATAGTTGTTGCATCCAAATCCAGAAATGAGAATGCGCACAATTTGTTCTGGAAAGGGGATAGTAGATGGGTAGAGGTCACTGTTGGTGTTGTGGGAAAACGTGGATCAATGCGTTCATTGACCCCTAGTGTAACCGTGAAAGAATCTGGAGGCATATTATCACTAGAGGAGAAATTCCAAGGTGTCTCTTTATTGTAATTTTTGTAGTGTAAGACATTATATCATTTTTTGTGATTTTGACTTCCTCATCATCTCATTTATGCATGATCCAATATGTAACCCCAGTTCTATGCTTCTAGTAGAAGAAAAAATTAAAGATGAGCAGGTAGATGGTCTTGACTCTTGTCCATCAGCTCAGAGTAGAGCTTAGTGATTCTAGTTGAAACCATTAAAATACTAAGCTTTGTGGGGTACTGTGGTTTCTTTCCTGTCAAATGATGACGAAGACATTACATGGTTCTGTCTGCAGGTGGTACTGGCATCAATCTGACTCCACCACCACCTTCTATTATGAGGTTTGTCATGAGATTCATATTGTGGAAACTGTATTAGATATGACCACCAGGCCAGAAATTGTTCTTTAAGAGATGTACTTTTCTGTGTCTCAAAATTACTACATATTTCTCACAATTACTTGATTTCTTTTCCTTCTTAATCAGTAGTGCTGCCTTGGAAAGGTGTAAAAAGCGTATTGAACTTATTGCAAACACTCTACAATTGGAAGGATTTTCGCGTGTTGATGCATTTGTTCATGCTGACACTGGTGAGGTATGTTGTTGCTGAGATTATTTCAATTGATTGAATAGTAATGGAAATGAATTGAACAATTCATAATATAATTAAGGAAAGGTATCTTTTCCAGCAAGTTGTGTATAATGTGCATCTCGAGATAATTGCGATACACTCGTTATGTCAATTCTATGAGTGCACAAAAAAGTGAAAAACCATGTGAGTTTTTACTATATGGTTTAGAAGGCTGTAGTACTCGACTAACATTTTCAAAGTATTCATCGTGTTTTCTAGGTCTCTTTTTAGTATACCTGTAGAACCAATTTGTTTTGCTACCGATAAGTTGAGTTGGGGCCAAAGCAACCATTTGAGGCAATATTTATCGTCGCGTTATTTCAGTAGTAGACCTTGAGGAATCAGAACTTAATAAAAGAATTTCTGCAAACTGCAACACTTAACATGTCATACAATAGATAGAATTACCTACCTGGAAAGGAGGGATATTCAGATAAATATTTGCAGATGTATTTTAAGATCTAATTGGAGGTGTCGTTGCTTCGCGATCACAGGTGCTGATTATAGAAGTGAATACAGTTCCTGGAATGACTCCTTCCACTGTCTTGATTCATCAGGTAATATATCTGCGGCTTCTCCAATGATCACATATGTTTGCATTTTTGGACCAAGTTTATGCCATTTGTAATTATCAACAAAAGGACTAGTTTCTTACAGAAAAGAGGTTCAGTGAGCAATTCAAATATGTTAGAACTTTAACGGCTGTCGTTATCGTGTTCATTGTATTTAGGCACTTTCGGAGCAACCTCCCCTGTATCCGCAGCAGTTTTTCCGCACATTGCTTGATCTGGCATCAGAGAGATCCATGTGAATATTATTATATCAGAAGATTTCAGGGTGTGTATAGCTTCATTTCTTTCATAACTTGCCTTTTCAGGATGTTATCTATCAAGAGTACGTGCTGAAACTACAACAAATGCACATTGCCCCTCCTTTAGTCCTATTAGTTGATCACGTGTTAATAATTGAATTTTAAATATAATTTTTATACATTTAGGGGTCGTTTGATAGTGTGCATTGGCGAAAATAATGCATTTTTCATATTATGTATAACTAGTGCTACACTCTATTGTGTATTAAGGTGTGCATTAAAAATACCGTGGAGTTCTAGATATTAGTAATGCAATGCTTTTAATGCATGCATTAGAATGGTTAAAAGGCCACATTACTCCTCAAAATCTTTTTTTACGTCTATTTTCACATAATTGTGAAGGGTGTCTTTGTAGATAAATTTTTTATGCAATGCAATGCATACTATTTTTGATACTTCAAGCCAAATAATACACAATAAATAGTCTATGTATAATTAATGTAGCATTACTAATACACTTTATTTGGCATGATTTTTATACACTCTACCAAATGACCATTTAATTGCTTAACCATTAAACCTATGCGTGCATCCACTGCAGGATTCAACTTTTGAGTTCATATGGAAACTTATCAATATGTAAAGTTTGGCCAACTATTAAACACAGGGAGACAATTGGGTGAGTTGGGTTAAATTTAAGCAGGTTATAATTGGTCAAGATAATAAATGGATCAATATTCAATTCAATTCAAATTTGTTTTGGTTAAAATGGGTTGGGTTAAAACGATTATAGAGGGGGTCAAGGTTCGACTCGATTCAACTTTTACAAAATTTTACTTATTTTATTTGATTATATAAAACATAAAAAAAAAATTTAAAAATATTTTGACAAAATCTCTCTATTCAAATCAGATTGAATATTAACCTAATTTTAAATGTGCTGAGTTGAAATAGATTGAGTTATTAAATGAGCAGATTAATTTCAACGAATTGAGCAAGTTGAATTTAATTTTTTCATCCGTGACAAACACAAATCGACTGTGTGCAGGTTTAAGATGCCACAGATATTATTTACTGACAATACTGTAAACTAGATTATTCCAAAACACTGGATTGTAATTATTTAATAAACTTTTTGAAATTTCCATCGAAGTGTTGATGCAATAATAATCAGCAGCTTTTTGGTCAGCAGTTGGTAGTTTTGGTCAGTGGTCCAAGCAGTACATAATCACATGGTTTCTCCACTGTAATATTAGCTGCAGTCACAATTCATAAGATAAATTAATAAAGTCTTTACCTAGAAATAGTTGAATATGAGTACTAATATTTAAATTGTATAAAGAGCCTTATTCCAATACAATAGGAATACATAAATGAGTGAAGAAAATAATTAGGGGGGACCTTTAATTTCCTGCCTATGCATCGTTTTTAAGAAATGCTTTATACATTTTTACTTATTATTATTTTATTTATTGAGGTTAAAATATATGAACTTTGATAAATATTTTAAAATATATTTTTTCATCATATTAATATTGTAACTTATAATATTTTTTCATATAGTTTTCAACCATCTAAATTTTAGATTTCAAATATTAAATTTAGTTTTGAAGTTTAGTAAAATTAACCTCGAAAAATAAAATATTGACAAATAAAAATAAACAAAGAGTATATTTTGAACTATCAATGAAGAAACTTCCCAAAAAGCTTTTGGTCAAAGAAATGTCGAAATCCGTGGGAATCACTATTGAAAATTATTATTTTTTAATTAAAAAATGTTCAATGATTATTTTCATGAATAACTTGATTGAATTAGCTAAAAAAGATATTATAATAATACTTTTATATGAAAAATTCCACTATTTCAATAAAAATTTATTTTATATCATGGCATAAACTTTTAACGGGTTTGTGACGGAAAGAATCTTTTTCTGCTAGCAGCCATTGAAAGGGCAAAGCTTTATATAGTTCCAAGACTTTACGTGTTGACCTTGTCCCATAGAAATGTTTTTTTTTTTCCAAATAACATTGGTCACTTCTATAATAGAATATCAGATTTGAACATTAAATTAAAAAAGAAAGTATATTTTTGAAAAGAAATAATTTATCTCTAAAAGGAAAATTTCCGATGTGGATCCAAATTAACTAGACTGTAAAAGACAAATAATTTAATTAAATAAATATTACACTGCTGATAAAGGACCAAAATCTGATGTCCAATAAATGTCATTTATGCAAGAGAAAAAAATAGACTTGGCCAATAAATTAAAGTTTATGAGTATATTTTATGGATAGTTGGAAGCGTGAACCACAATATAAAATCTTTGATCCATAAATTATGAAGAAAAAACAACATAGTCAATAAAATAAAGTTGGCACTCAGAACTTTTGCGAAGGAAATACAAATTACTCGTCCAGTTTTTAATATGTGTTATTTTACAAAATCAATA
>JAPFFP010000002.1:19608295-19620504 GCA_026153255.1 Solanum medicagineum | reverse complement strand
AAAAAGCGGAAAGGATCTTTTGCTATCAATATTTGTTGCAAGAAACTATTGACTTTTGAGTCAGCATAGCAGCTTTTTCTAAAAAATTTTTTAAGAAGAATTAAGGCAAATGCCACGTTTATTTGCGGGTTGATTTCATAAATGATAACTTAATATTATTTTATAGGAGTAGAACTAAAATCATTCAATTTTATCTAAGTATTACGATGGAACTATTTTGTTTTTCATAACCAAAATGTCACTCATTTTTGCTTTGAGTAATACATAAAGTCATTAAGAGGAAGCAAAAATAATTTTATAATTTGAGTGTAATGAAATAGAACGTTTTACTTTACTCAGATCAACATTATCTGTCACAATTTAATTTACATGTTCTTTAAAAACTTATGTATTTTGATTATAATATTTATTTATTATTGTAAATTATTTAAAATAATGTTAATCGCTTGTCAATAATTATTCTCTCATTGATCTCTTATTAAAAAAATATAAAGATAGAGTTAAACTAATTAATTAATCACAATATTGAAGTATGTATATATATACTCATCATTTAGGATTTTCAAAAACAAAAATAAAATATGCTTAATTATTATCTTTTTTTATGAAATAATAATTACTTTCATCGTTTATCTTTACTTGTCCATGTTTGACTTGACACACATTTTAAGAAATAAATATAAAAGTAATTTTACTATATCATCTCTATAAATTATTAGTCACGTCATTTAAACTTTGAAAAATAAATAATATTTAATAATGCAGGTAAATAGATACAAAATAAAAAATTATCTCTTATTTTTTAAAATTAGACAAGTAGAGTTAGATAATTTTTCTTAATACACTAGACAAATAAAAATGAATTGAAAGAATATTTAAAAAATTTATTTTTGATAAGGACGATAAGTAATGTTTATTAATTAATTTACTAAATTTGAAAAGATGCATACAGGTCACAGAATCCAAGAGGGAATTATATTATGTAGTTGGACGTATAAAAATTAGTGTTAGTCAAATTTTTGAAGATCCACAATAAGAATTAATTAAATTTAAATATAAGTTATAGACACTCTACTATGGTTAACGAGGATACATAAAGTAAACAAAACCATAAATAATAGGGAGAAGTCATAACATGCAGTTGTCCATAAAAATTACTTGCATAATTATATTTTAGAGGCAACTAACACTCAATAATAATAATAATAAGTTTAGTATAATTTTATAAATAAAATTTAAAATAAAAAGAGTATATGCAGAATTTAGTAGGTTATTTTTGATAAGTTATCGACTCAAGTAACAATGAATAAAGCAATAGACAAAAGCAGAAGTAAAACCAAGAAGACAATAAGATAGTTGGGTTAAAATAACAATGTGTAGAAATATAAATCTTAAAATAACGAAAAACAAGGATAATATCGAGACTCTATATTCACTTTATTTGAAATTTATAGAATTGGAGTTGAAGATGAAGTTGTGTACTTGATTATATTTTTTAGTAAATTATATTTAAAATAATGTTAATACTTCAACAATAATAACATATTCAGTATAGTCGCACAACTAAGAATTTGGGAGGATGTAATATTTTTATTTTTTGGTGGATAGAATGTACATAGGTTTTACTACTATATCTCGTCGAGGTAAAAAGATTATTTTTGAAAGATGTGATCCTCAGCTCAAGTGCAACAAATTCAAATACAAAACTTATTTTTTTCAAAAAAAAAAAGAAAACACTCAATGACAAGGAAGCAATGTAAATCCCACAAGATAGGAACAAGAACACAATAATAAATACCACATGACGATAGATATCAAAAAACAAGAACTACATTAATACAATAGTACACCGACTAACAACAATGAGCCTTAATCATCGAAAAGAATGACAACACTCCATTGCCCACTAACCTCCTATCACAATACAAGTCCTTCACACTCTCCCACCTAAGGTGATCTCCTACTCTTAATCTGAAACTGTGTCATATCATGTCTTTTCGATATTTCTTAACTAGGTCTGTTTCTACCTCGTCTCGCATCTGCTATAATCAATCTCTCGCACCTCTTCACTAAATCGTCTGGGCCAGAATGTTCATGCTTCAATATATTTAAATACAATTTCAAAAATTAACAAAAAGTTGAAAAATAAATACATTATTTTTTCTTTTTGACCAAAAGGGCAAAGTTGATGAGGATGATAGTTTGCCGTGGCAGGAAAATGGACAAGCTGGATTTTGCATATCTATTTTGCATTTCTTGGGGATTTTGGTTAAGATCTTGTCCTAGTGAAAAATAACGTTCAATATCTTAATGTTGGATTAGTCAAATCTTTCAGTACGGATTAATTATCCAATAAATATATATCCATCAATTAAAATTAATAAAGCAAAATAATATTTTATTAATTGAAGAACAAATGGCTTGTCAGAATTTCAAATTCATGGCTTCATGCTATCATGTGCCTCTGAAATTTCATCTAGCTAGGAACATGATCTCCATTTCTTTCTTTCTTAATTTTATATATTACAACTTGACTCATATTGTTTAATTCAAAGTCCAATTAATTTAAGAGATTATTTTGGCCTTCTTTATTTTATTTTTAAATAGCTAAATGTATAAATTTGAATGATTTATTGAAACAAACAAGAAAAAGATTAATGGTAAAAAATACTTTTGAATTATCACTATTTCACAAATTTTTCGTTTTAACTATCAATCGTTCTTTTCTCCTACCTGAACTATCACAATCTATATGTCAAAGCACATATTAAAGCTAATTAACTCATGAACTATTAGTTGTTGACTTTTCATATCTAAATTATCATTATTTATTTTTCTTTCCTACATGAATTAGCATTAAATACGCATCTAAAACACAATTCAAAATTGATTAGGTCAAAGTGCAGGTACTCGTTCCTTTTTTCTAATTCACTTATCATTAGCTACTCAATTAGTGATAGTTTATACAGAAAAATAAACAATTGATAATTTAGTTGTGAAACTTGCAAGAAAATAATAGTTTTGGTGTGTTTTAATTATTATTTTAGTATTAAAAAAACAACTTATTAGGTAATTTTGTTACGTCAAGTGACCATTATATGATTTGATTTCAAGTTAGTTAATTTATAGAATATACTTTTATATTATGAAAATAAATATTGATATAAATATATTCTATTGATGGAAGGATCTCATAGAGATGTATTGCAATAAATTTGTTGTCAGTTCAATATTGGTATCAGCCAAAGGCTGTAGCTGTAATACATTTGTCGTTCACCTAATTGTCCATTTTCCTAGATTACATTTATTACTACTCCACCATTTCTAGCTGTAAATTCAGATTTATTCTATTACCATTAATAATAGGAAAAAGGTGTAAAATATGTCATTAAATTTTAATAAAAAATTTATTTATATCATTTGTTAAAATTTTGATTTAAATATTTTATTATTGTTAAGAAAAAAGTCTATTCATGCTATTATTTTTAAAAGGTGATTTTGTAAAATCACGTTTTACACATGATATATTTTTTTTTAATTCAGTCACGTCATTTTTTTAAAATAAATTTTAAAGAAAATTAAGAAAAAAGTCACGAAATTAAGAATCTTTTTTTAAATTTTATTTAGAAACAAATTTTAAATAAGAAAAAAATTTAAAAAATTAAGAATTTATTTAGAAATAAATCCTAAATAAAATTAAGAAAAAAATCCACAAAATTAAGAATTTTGTTTCTTAATTTTATTTAGAATTCATTTTCTTAAATGATGTGGCCGAACTAAACATGTCATGTGTAAAAGGTAGTTTTGCAAAATCACCTTTTACACATGACATATTTTAATTCAGCCACGTCTTTTTTTTAAAAAAAATCTAAATAAAATTAAGAAAAAAATCCACAAAATTAAGATTTTTTTAAAAAAAAATTATTTAGAAACAAATTCAAATAAGAAAAAAATTCACAAAATTAAAAATTTATTTAGAAACAAATTCTTAATTTTTAAAATAAAATTAAGAAAAAAGTTCCAAAAATTTGAAAATTTTTTGTCTTAATTTTATTTAGAATTTGTTTTTTTTTTTAAATGACATGACCGAATTAAAACATGTCATAATTAAAAGACGATTTTGCAAAATCACCATTTAAAAATAATGGCATGGATGAGCTTTTTCTTTAGCAACAATGACATATTTGAGCCTTTTTCCCTTAATAATATACAATATAAGGGGTGTTTTTGTTATTTTTATCCCAAAATAATTACTCTTTGTCTCATTTTGTATGAATTTGTTTCATTTGACGCGGAGTTTAAACAAAAAAGAAAGAAAGACTTTTAAAATGTGAGATCTAGAATAAGTGATGAGAAGTTTATACGATAGTGAATTATTTCATTAAAAGTAAAATGAATATTTTATATTTAAGGGTAAAATAGATATTTTAACGCTAAAATATTTCTTAGTATATATAGAAATGCGTCATTTTCTTTAAAAAACTAACTAAAAAGGAAAAGTGAATCATAAAAATTGGGACAAATGGAGTACTAAATATAGAAATGTGTCTTTTTAAAATGGATTAAAATGGAAAGTAAATCATATAAATTGAAACAAGGAAAATAATTTTGATCATCTTATTTTAGTCTATAATAGGAATGATTTGTTCCGCGACTAATTACTAATTTCGATATGATTTATTCCAAAATTAATAATCAAACAAAGAATACAATTATATAAAATTTTTATCCCATAACTATCAATAATTGTCCAAAAGGGTCAAACTCACCATTTTTTCGTGCATGAGTGGAACAATGAAGGGCCAGCTAATGTTATGTTAAACGAGAAAAAAGACAAGTTGAAAACAGACTCATATGGAATTTCTACATAAGATTTTTTTTTTTTTGACAAAGAATGAAGAATTAACTACTAACTATTTATTCTAATTTTCGATCTTTATGTTTCAAAATAGAATTATGCTCAACCTTTAGAATTAGAGAAATCTCGACTATCTACTAAATACTAACTGTCTATTCTAATTCTAGACCTTCATGCTCTCTCATGTAGAGTTATATTTTTAATGTGCTGATAGATATATCACGTATTTTCTAATCTTCTTATATTAATTACTGAAAGTCTGAAACTCAAGAATAAATGTGGTAATCGATCTTTCCCTTGTTTTAGAATAATTGTCAATAAGAAAAATTATATTTAAAACCTATTTAGCTAGTTGGATGACATTCATTTTGTGTGCCAATTTTTTTCTTTTTTTATTGGTGTTCAAAAGATACTTTTTGTTCCAAAAACATGATGGAGGTTGACCCATTTTGAATAGTTTAGTAATTCCTCAAGTCCTATTTTCTATGGCACTATTTGACTTGACACGATACGATGTTTAAGAAAAAAATAAAGATTTTTGAAATTTATGGTCTAAAATCATTCTGAGAAATTTGTATGGTTGAGATTCATTTCATTAAGGATAAAAAATAAATTTTAAAGCCAAATTATTTTCAATTACAGTAAGTTGACATTCTTTTTTGAATAGACCAAAAAAGAAAGGGTGCCATAAAATAAGACAGAGGAAATAGTAATATTATTTGGCCCCTATGAAGGAGGGAAGTTTGGGGGAAGCTTATTATACGAAAATCGAACTTTTATCAATAAAATAAAATTTAATTAATTAATTAATTGTAGTATGTGCTTTGCGGTGAGCAAAATATGATCAATTTTGTGGGTCGAACAAAAATCACTTGTTGACAACTCTACTTGCTTAATCAACACAATTTTTACTTAAAACTTGACATACCACTTCACTATCCAGCAAGCTCCGATTCAAAGCATATACATATAAGATTGCATAAATTCAATCCAATTATAATTTAGTTATACAAATTAAAAGAATAAATCAATATCCAAAAAAATAAAAGTGAAATTAAAGTACATGTTTGACTATAATAAAAAATTGTAAATGGGGTGTACGGCCTGATACATGTGATATTATAGTATACAAAGTTGTCGTGTTTGCTGGCTATCACTGTACATTTTTCTGCTTCTTTATTTTGTTTAAATTAATGCCTACATAAAATTTTAAAAATATATTAATAAGGAAAAATATGCATAATATGAGAAATTATTCCTTCTTACTTTCAAAGATATGATTTCATATTTTTAACAGAAACAACAGGAGAAAGGGGACAAAAAAAGTTGGTATTAAGAAGTCAGCTTGGCTTTAGATTTTAATTTATCATTATTTATATATGTATGGTTAGGTAGCTGCGGGAGCGGATTTAAAGACGCATACTTTGTTCGGATGGTTGTTATATATTATTTCATAATATATTGTATGTATTGTGTTATATTATATCGTACTGTATTATTTCAATCAATATAATGTTTGATAGATTGTAGAGGATTTTTTAAAAAGAGCGAGCACTTGAAACATAATAAGGTAAAAATAGTTATAGTTTGCTAAAATTACGATTTGTAGCTACATATTATAGGAGAGAGGCGAGCAAGAGAGGGCACAGAGTGGAGAGAGACGAATTGTATATGTAGATTTGTCAAATTGTATGTGTATATTTGTCAAATAATTGCATCTGTGCAATTAATATACATAGATATTTATATTAGGCAAGCGAGATTGGGAAAAAGGGGAGAGAGACGAGCGAGATCAGGAGAGGGAGGAGAGAGGCAAGTGAGAGAGGGCAGAGTGGAGAGAGACGAATTATATATGTATATCTGTCGATTTGAATATATATATTTGTCAAATAATTGTATATATGGAGTTGATATACACATGTATTTGTATATCTGACAAGAAATTGCAGAAAGGAAAGAGAGAGGCAAGAGAGAGGAAGAGAGGAGAGAGAAATAGCAACAAAACCCTAACTATAACTATTTTTTTTCAAATTATAGTGGTATAATGTAAATATATACCATATGTTTGCCTAGTTACATAATTTACCCTACATTGTATTGAATTGTATCGTACTGTATTATTTCAATGAATACAATATTTGGATAGATTGTATTGTTTTGGATTCAAGCCATCTTTTCCGCCTTGAATATGAAGCCCAATATGTGGTTTTGTCAGACAATAAGATCCAAGTTTCGTTATAATGTCCTACATTTATAATTTGAATGATAAACTTATCAGTAATTGTAGGTATGTGGTAGAAAACATGAAAAGATAGGATAAATGATAAAATAAAATTATTAAATAATAAATAAAGTAAAGAATGAGAAGAAGATATTAATTCACACCAAATTGGTTGTCGTTACACAAAATGAGTCTTTTCGTCGTTACCTAACTATCAATTTAAACGATATAATACAATGAAATTTATGTGTCAAAAGAAATATCTTATTTAAACTAACAATACAATACAATATAACGGGTGACAACCATCCAAATAAGGAGTTAATTACATATTATATATGTAAACTCAGTCAATTTTATTTTGTATATATACAAAAAAAATTATTAAATATATATAAATATTAATTATAAATTTAAGTATTATTATGATATTAACTTGAAATCAATATATAAATTAATCCATAAATTTTGAATTGGTTTATATTGATCGGATAGGGAGGTCTTTGACTATATAATGACTCTGATCAATATGACTATAAATATATCAAGTGTAGTTTAGTAAGATAGTAACAGAAGTTCTATTATACTAAAAAGGCAATTAGAGGAATATATTCTTTCTTCTTTATTGTTTTAAAAGGTTTTTCTTCTTTTCTTTTTAATTTTTAATTTTTTATATGAATTAATTGACGATTATTTCTCCATTTCGTAATCTCCTCTCATATTTGTCTTTTTTCTATCCTCTTTTTTTTTTTTAAGTCAAGTGCTCTAGCCGTGCTGGTGTGTTTCCCTTTTACCTTGTTCCGAAAAATAATTTATTTCTATATTTAAAAATATTTAGACTTTATTAAACTTCTCATTTTAGTTACTGTTAATAAAATAATTTATAGCCATATAAATATCTGTGACATATTCTAGATCGTCACCAATTTCCTAAGTCTTTTTTTTCCTTCTTAATTTTGTGATCAATCAAAGTAAATCACATAAATTAAAATTAAACGAAAGGACCACTCACATAGAAGAATTAAATTTAAATGTGGTTTATATTACAAAGGAAATAAAATAAAAAAAATAGAAAGGGTTCAATATCGACCTTACACACATTATCTAATTGATTAATTTAATTTAATATACACAAAGATAAAGAGCAAATACATGTATTTAAGTATCAAGAATTATGAGTGCCATACCTTTTGCACTATTAATCTAGTAAGCATCTACAAAATGAATGTCTTTATTATCTTTTTAAATTAATTTATTTATAGATAATAATATTCCCCTTTTTTTGTCAAGGAATTTAATACTAATATTTCATTTTGCCATTTTTCTGGAAAACTAGCCATTAGGCTCCCTCCACGAACTTGGAAAATAAATAATTAACATTAAAAGTGAATAAAAAAATGTATATTTCTTTTGATATACTAAAGTAGGTATTTAGTGGTGGGGTCAAAATTTTAATTAAGGAATTTCAAAATTTAAAAAAGCAGAACTAGTTTAAGTGGGTTCGGTATATACTCTATATGCATATAAATAATATAATTTTTTGCTGAAGGGGGTTCGGATGACCCTCTAGACATAAGGTGGCTCTGCAATCATACATGTTAAGAAAAGGTAACATATTATATTTAATGTATTGAATAAGTATAAATGATAAATCATATATTGAAGATCTTTATATTCTTTCATTATTCCTTTCATAATGATTGACAATTTATAAGTAAATGACGCACGACAGGAAAACTAATTAAACAGAAAGCATGCTTTTATAAATTTATATTTTGAGCTGTTGAAGACGTCTTTTGTATGAAGGATAATTTTCAAAAAATATAAATATTTTTTATTTTTTTATGTTCGATTCATCATATATTTTGAAAAATATGAAATAAGTAGAAAAAATAAATTTCACTAGCAATATTTTTCCTGATGAAAATAGGTAAAACAATTGAAAATATTTTTATTCTTATGTTGAATTGATCATTTATTTTGCTTAAAAGCAAAATACACGTTTAAGAGAATGTATTTTGCTTAACTAACAAATAAGAGAAAATAAATAAAAAACTCATTTATTTATACACACAAATTAAATGGGCTAAATATCCATAAAGAAATTGGATAATTTTGGATATATACAAAAAAAAATTAATTAATTTACAATAAAATATAGTTCATGTTTTATTTACATAAACAATAGCCCCAAATCAGCAAAACTATAGCTTGTCAAAAATTATAGAAAATATACACTGACTATACAATGTATATTACTTATATATGAATTATATACTAAATATATATTATAATATAAAATATACACTGATTATATATACCTATACAATGAAGGAATATTTTTTTTTTGTAATTATTTTTATTGAAGCGTCTCGCAGTTTGATTATCCCATAAAGAAATTTCATTGCACTTGCATGTTGCATCTCTATAGACTTTGGGCTCATTATACATTTAGAATGTTGGGACTTTTACATGACTAACTATTTTTTCAAAAATATTTCACAATTTGTATGTCAAACACCCCCTAAGAGTGTAACTGAATGGTCAAACTATTTTATCCATAAGAAGAAAAAAAATATAAAGAAAAAAAAAAGAAGAAAAAAGAAAAGGACTACATTGATGATTATATTCTCCTCTTCTTGTTTCTTTATTTCCCACAAATCATGAATGTTTTCTCATGAGAATAACATTCTTGATTTGTCATCCTCCTAATTGTCTTGTCTTCTACCTTTGACTCTTTATTCAAATATATTCATAAATCTTTTTGTATTCTAGTTTTCCATTATTATCAATATTGAAAGAATTAACTAACCTCCATGTTGGATATACAATGGCTGTAATTTCAAGAGGCAAGATTTATTTTTGAGGAGATTATCATCGTAGGCGCGCAAAAATTAGAGATATGGGTGCATGTTGTACCTGTCAAAGGGTGCGCCATTTCGATCATCAAGGAAATTACCGTCCTCGTTATATTAATGGGGACGATAATGATAATGTTATTGTTGAAGATGATCATCATGGAGTTGTAGGAAAGGGAGATTTTGGTGCTAATATTAGGTTACATGGATATTCTAAATTTATATCTATGTATAGTCAACAAGGTAAAAAGGGGATCAATCAAGATGCCATGACTGTTTGGGAGGTATTATTAATTTCTTTATTCATTAAAAATTGATTGTCATCCATTCTGGTGATATAATTGGTTACGCTACGAATTTATCATAGGTAAATTTCACTTTTAAACATGATTCAATATCTTAACAATGGATTTGAATCTGAATCTGAACGTGAACGTTTTTAAAGAATGTTCTTAAATTAATGCTTGCATGTTCTTTTCCATGTTACATTCTTGGATTGGAAATTTTCAACCATGACATATTCATGTCATTTTTATTTTCATTTATATTGACATACAATTACCAAAAAGATACAATTTCTTTCTTCCTTTTTTTGTTTATCTTTTATCCACATGATGTTCCAATCATCCCTTCTTATTGATTGTGATATTTTGCCTGAAAAAAAAAGGCAAATTTGGTGTACTAAATCTCTTGCCATGCACAGGGTTCAGAAAAAGCTCGACCACAAGGGTCAATTGTACGTTATCCACATGATATTTTGCTCATAAATATGACTAATAAATTTATTTCATACATTATATGTGCAGAATTTTGGTGGAGAGAAAGGTGCGTTTTTTTGTGGCGTCTTCGATGGGCACGGTCCATCGGGCCACAAGGTGGCGCGCTACGTGCGCGACTTGTTACCGTCAAAAATTTCGTTATCGTTGAAAGAGTGTAATATTAATGAGGATGAAAATATTATAAGCACTGAAAATGATGAAGAATCTGATCAAAATTACCCACTATTTGATGCATGGAAAGCTGCATATCTCAAGTCCTTTAAAGAAATGGATGAACAACTTGAAAGGGAACCTTCAATTGAAAGTTATTCTAGTGGCACAACAGCTGTTACTTTATTTAAGCAGGTATCAACTTTTATTTCATACAATAAAGTCATTAAAATACTTTTTTAAAACCAAATTGTCACATAGAGAAACACACTAAATATGTATCTAAAAGGGCCACTCAACTTTGATGAACTATCATATAGAAAATTCATCGGTAATGACTTTTTGTGATACATGAGGAGAGTTGAGTGATTTTTTCGTACAAATAATAGTTTAATAACTTTATGATACTTAGGTAAAATCGAGCGACATGGTGTAACAAAATGAAGGAGAACATCTGACACAGTAGAAGTACAATTTAAACTTGTGATTCAAAACATTTCACAAGATTCGTAGAATTATAAAAACATATCATTAAGGATAAAACGAGAACCTTTTGGTTAGATAGATGATTGACTTGTGATTCTTTGTCTGTTCTAAATTTAATTTGTGGAATTTTCAGGGGGAACATTTGTTCATTGGAAATTTAGGTGATTCTAGAGCAATTATTTGCAGTAGAGATGAGAAGAATAATCAACTTGTTTCCCAACAACTCACAGTGGACTTGAAGCCTCACCTGCCAAGTAAGTGTTCTCAAGAAAATAATTTGTACTTTTCAATGATTTAGTATTCGAAATTCATTAATCGATTTGAATTTACAAAAAATTACACCAAATAAATTTAGAATTGAGTGATTCTAAACTTTTGACCTCTGTTTATCTATGATCTGACCTTCAAAAGTCAGAAAGCAAGTGAGGTCAAAAGTTCAAGACTACAACAAACAAATATCAATTTTGAAACTCACCTTTGAATTTGTGCCTCGTAGGGCCCTTTATAAGAGAAAAACACTCCTACCAATCAGGGTCGGAGCTACAGTATCTTGAGGGGGTTCCTTCAGCGGAAAATTATACTATCTATACATGGTTAAAATAACTTTTTTATATATATATAGTAGACGTTGAATCCTCCTTTGACTAGTTTGTGTGTCTACTTCTTCAAATTTTGAATCCTCTTACTGAAAATCCTGGCTCTGCCACTGCTACCAATAATCTCTCAATTATTCAAAATATAAACTTCATATTTAACGTTAGTGGCGGACCCAGCATTTTCGTCGAGGGTGTTCATACTTTTAGAATATGGGTGGGTGGTTTTTGTTTTAAGGGTGTTCAACAATTGATTTATATATA
>JAPFFP010000002.1:19588537-19600417 GCA_026153255.1 Solanum medicagineum | reverse complement strand
TTGCTTTTATTTTTTAATATATATATATATATATATATTTTCTTGTTTTTATGTTTGATTTCCTTTTTGAAAAAATTGAAAAAAATGAGTTTTTGTGATTTTACAAGGAAATAAGAAGATTGAGGTGCAAATCATAAAAAATTATAGAATAAGGTGCAAGTCACAAAAGAGGGCATACATTAGGGGTGCAAATCACAAATTACACTCGATTTTGCAAGAAAATAAGGAGATTAAGGTGCAAATCACAAAAAATGATAAAATAAGGTGCAAATCACAAAAGAGAGCATACATTAGGGGTGCAAATTGCAAATTAACTGATTTTGATAAGTGTTTTCTAAAAAATATGTTTGGTGAGAAATAGTTTGTGTTTGGCTAATTAATTTTTAATTCAATAATCAATTTGTAAAATATTTGTTTTACCTTTAAAATGTTTGGTTTTTTAAAATTCGAATTCTTTTTAATTGTTGCTAACCTCAAATGAGTAAATATTTTTTAATGAGGAAAAGACATGAATATTATGAGAAAATATATGTAACCCAACTCTTTTAACCATCTTGGATTTGTATAACTATTTGGTTGAGCTTTTTATAAGAAAATTGTAGTGTTAAGATTATTATCTTTCAAAGTGGCACTCCATTTTAATTTTAACATCTCAAAAATCGAATATCATTAGAGAGAAAGAAAATATTGTTGTGCCAAAAATATTTTCTTAAGGTACTGAGTGCAAACTGTAGTTTTCCTTTTCTTTTTGTCTGCCCAAGTCACTAGCACTAGATTAGTTTGATGCTATCAAATCTTCCTTAAATTATGTTTGATTAATTTTACTAACCTTCAGCAGTGAGTTTTTTTTAGCGTAATTTTACTAAAGGATCGAGGTTAAGTAGAACTAAGATAAAATACTTAGAGTGTAAGTTTAATAACATTACTCATATGACAGATGTGTAAGTAAGAATTGATATTCACGTCATCTTAAAAAAAAAAGGAAGTTTCAAGAATCTAGAATAAATAATCGAAGAACTAAGAAGATTGACAAGTACATTACATATCATATATGAAACATGGGAGTAGATGAAATAAAAGTTTGCATTTGACTTCTTGTGTGATAAGTTTGTTCGCCAAGCCTTAAATATAAGTTTTGTAAAGTGGTGGTCAGACTATTTTGTTATATGAGTGCGAAGTGTTGACAGTCAAAAATTCACACGTTAAAAAGATGAGAGTAGTAAAAATAAGAATTTTGAGATAGATGTATGGGTACTAGGAGAAATAAGATCAAGAAGAAACTATTGAGATATTGCGGGAGTGACCTCCCTGATAGACAAAATAAGAGAGGATAGATTGAGTTGGTTCGGACGTATGAAGATAAGATATGTAAATACTTCAGTGAGAGATTGACTATAATGGGTATTAGGAGAGGTAAATGTAAGTCAAAAAAGTACTGAAAAGAGGTGATTAAATAAAATATGACATATCTGCTACTCACTAAAGACCTGACCTTAGATAGAAAGATATGGAGATAGAGAATTAGGGTTGAAAGTCAGTAGTAGTAGAGCATTATCTAGTTGACTTCCTAGTGTTGTCCTCATTACTTTTTTACAATCTTATTCTTTGATGTTAATGTTACATGTTGTTTACTTGCATCAATTACTATATTGTTTTTTTTATGTCATTGCTCCATTTTTTATTTTTAGCATGACTTCTTAGCTACTGTATATGCTTTGCACACTTATTATATGCTATACTCAAGTAAATGTCTTCTCAACATTCATCAAGTAAGAGTAAGATTGCATACATGTCACCTTCCTTGATTTCACTTTTAAAATTATACTAAGTATGTTATTGTTGTCATATACTATACCAGTTCAATTTTGCAAGATTCTTGATTTGTGAGCTTAATTTAAAAAAAAAAAATCCTATATTAGAGGAGAAATCTAGGATAGTAGAGTGTTAAATTCATTTTGCTACATCCCACAAAATTCAATAATTTCTTTACTACTCCCTTCGTTCAATAATACATGTCAAATTTTGACATGATATACTTGTTAAGTAGACAATGATTAATATGGTAAGATTATTATTTTACCCCTATTAGTTTATAGGAGTATTCATAAAGTCATAATTCAAGTTTCTATATATTTAATGTATACTATTAATAAAATGCAACTACTTTTTCTTAGGAATAATGTAAATTTTTATTTCAAGTATAATTTTTCATAACAAATAAAAAATTTTCACCAAGATATTTCATTATAAAAAATCCTCTAATTAAATAAGAAATTGAACAACTCTAGTGAATTAAATAAATTTAAATATTTTTCGAATCGGATGATTTTTTTGTATTTTTATTCATTTATTAGAGTATAATAATTGTTCAAATTTTTTTTTTCACATAAACTTATTTGAATTAGAGTTTAAAAAAAAAAAAAATGAAACACTTATGAGCTAATAAAGTTTGTTTTTTCCTTACAAACTTCTAAAGGTGTTTGCGTAAAGCCAAAAATGAAGTGGTAACCGCTAAGTTGCCATTCCTTTTCTTCAGTCTATGGGCATTTTGCCATTGTTGCCTCCAGGTTCTGTTTCTTCCTCTGCATTTACACATTTTTGTTGCAAAAAGAGTTTTTCATGTAGTGTTGGCGTTAAGTTGCTGAATTTCTGTTAACTTTATACAAGTTTTTTGAAAATGGACATCTGGATTGAATTGGAGTGAAGCCCTAGTTGAAGTATCGATCTACGTATTGTTCCTTCTTTTGATAAATGGTGATCAACTCAACCCTTTTTTCATGTTGTGTGGGCGTTAAGTTGCTGAATTTCTGTTAACTTTGTTTAAGTTTTTGAAAATGGACATCTGGAATGCACCTATCTAGACTTGCATTGTCAAAATTAAGCGTCTAGATTATCACAATAAGAATTGGAGTGAAGCCCTAGTTGAAGTATCGATGATCTACCTATGGTGCCTTCTTTTGATAAATCACGATCAACTCAACCTTTTTTTCTAGTATACCTGCCATCTTCCACTAGCATAAGGCTGTAAGTAATTCGGTCCACCAAATACTTTTTTACCTTGTTGGGGATGTTGAACCCTCATCTCCGAGGAATCATAGTAGTTAAGTTGGTTGACTATCTGGTCTTTCACCTTGTTGGTGAGGCTCGCTTCTCCACCTTGTTATAATTAGGTAACTCTTCCCACAAGGCTTAAGTAAGATGAAAAAATTACATTGTTCATTGACTTTTAGGTTACAGATTGGGTGGTAAATGCGGAAACATACAGAGGTGATGGGTGAGCTCTTAACAAGTTTGGAGGCCTAAAGCCAAATTTCATAGAGAAGCTTTATTGTTATTTTTACTTGTCATATATAAATTGAATAGCTATAATATACTCAATGTAATTCTACAAGTGAAGTCTCGAGAAGGTAGGCTACACACAAATTTTATGAAGCAAGAATGCAAATAATACAGGGGTGGTAAATGTGGAAACATACAGTGGCTTAGTAAGACGCATGAAAAGATCACCCAATGTTCTTGCCTATGTTGGGACTTAAATCCTGATCTCACATTGTTCATTGACTTTTAGGTTACAGATTGGGGGGTAAATGTGGAAACATACAGGGGTGATGGATGAGCTATAGGTTGTAGTCATTTTGTTTTTTCAGTTTTTCAAATGGTTTGGCTAGACTTCTTTTTACGAATTATAAGTGATTTGAATCCCTCTGTCATTTCTTGCCTTTTGTTTTCAAATACAAAGTAAACACAAGATAATTAACATTCTATGCAGCATGAAAAACTGACCTTATGCTTCTTCATTTGACTTTGGCAAATGAAATTACTTGTCGCGTAAGGAACAATGTAGTTGAGTTTGTCCACAACAAACATAAATCAAATGCAACTATTTTTTGTGTTTTTGCTTTTTGTTCGTTAGGTTTGATCTGAACAAGGAAAAGATAAATTATGCGTTGAGTATTTGGACTCGAGTCCTAGCACTTTGTTCACAAATAGTAAAATGTTTGTTCATATCCCAACCTTTAGGATGTTAATGTTGGTTGGCTTGCTTGTAATGCAATTTCATTTTTCTTTTATTGTCATTTTTTCCAGGATGGGAGGAGGGAGAAGAACAGAGACCTTTGTACGTGATTCTGCATCATCATCATCAACCAACCAGATAAAGAACCCTGGAGGATTTAGATATTTGACTAAAACAAAACTTGGCGGAGTAATATTCGGTTGCAAGAAAAATACAATGAATGAGTGTATACGTAATCAGTTATTTGGTTAGTTATTCCAGTGATAATATCTTTCCTTCGTGAAGGCAAAGACATATATGTCAGTTGAATTTTGCTATATGTACTTTATTCTTTCCTTTTTCGCGCTTTAGCTGAGTTGCTTATTGTTCAAGCTCTTGTTTAGGTTTGCCTGCTCCACATTTTTCATATGTGAAGAACATAGATCCAGGTCTGCCACTGTTTTTGTTCAACTACAGCAATCGGGAGCTTCATGGCATCTACGAAGCTGCAAGCTCTGGAAAAATGAATATCAATCCTTATGGTTGGACGTTAGACGGTTCTGGAAGAACACCATATCCTGCACAGGTTTTATGTCATGTTTTCTTCATATGTGGTTTATATGCTTTTGTTGATGCCTTCCTTTTTATGCTTTCTTGTTTATAAATGAAGGTTCAGATGCATCTGCGTCAGCAATGCAAACCATTGGCGGAAAATCTGTTTAAGCCTATAATTCAGGATAACTATTACAATGAGAACCATTTCTTGTTTGAGCTAGATCATACTCAAGCTGGTAATTTGATCTTCAAGCTCTCATCTTGTGTGTTGGCTCCAATCAGAGGCATGCCGCAGAATGCAGCAAATCAGGGAAATATAATACAAGGCGTACCTTTGAAAAATAGAGAAGAAAATGACAAGCGGCGATATGCTGCAGAATGCAGCAGCTCAGGAGCCTCTACAAAAGGTAATGCAGAGGAAAGCACTATTGCAGTGATGAATGAAACTTTTCAGACAGCAAATTGGAGAAATATAATGCAAGGTGTACCTTTGAAAAATAGAGAAGAAAATGACAAGCTGCGATATGCTGCAGAATGCAGCAGCTCAGGAGCCTCGACAAAACGGAATGCAGAGGAAAGCACTATCGCAGTGATGAATGAAACTTTTCAGAAAATACAGATACAAAGAGAGGAAAAGAATGGCGGAAGCTCATCTGACTTGGCTGACTATCCCACTGCGTCAATCTTCCTAGTCGGAGGATATAATGGGGTATCATGGTTATCTACCTTGGAGTCATACTCACCTTCAAATGATGTTTCAAAGTCTTTGAAGCCACTGAAGTCAGTCCGAACATATGCCGCAGTTGCAAAACTGTGTGGAGAGCTTTTTGTAATTGGTGGTGGTGGTGCTGTTGGAAATGGAAAGTTGTGGTACGACACAGGTACACCCCTAACACTCGTTGCTCATTTGTGCCACTGATCTCTAGTGTCTTCAGTTGCTCGTGCTGATGCTATGTTGCTTTTGTGAAGTTGAATCATATCGACCAGAAGATAACAAGTGGACTATACGTTCCCCTTTGAATACGAAAAAGGGTGCTTTAGCTGGTGCGACTTGGAAGGATAAAATTTTTGCAATTGGGGGTGGAAATGTGATTGGCTGCTTTTCAGAAGTTGAGATGTATGATCCTCAAGTAGGACGTTGGATTAATACAAGGCCCATGTCGCAAAAGGTTAGCTTCAACCTTCTTGTCTTTGCGTGTTCTGCTAATTATTTGTTGCAGCAACAACATACTACAATATGAAATTTGATGCTTGTGTGCTTAGATGGCTGAAATTTATGTAATTCGAACGATGAGAAAGCTTTTACTGTTATTTCTGTCTTAGAGAAACATCACTTCATCTTCCATGCATTTGTATTTGCAGCGATCTTGTCTTGCTGCAGCAGAACTAAATGGTGTTTTATACGCTATTGGTGGATACGATGGAAGCAACTACCTCGCGTAAGTTATGAAACTGCCTTTTTAGTGCCTTCTTTGATCTGTATGTTTGAATGATACTTGAAAGTATGCATCATAGCTCCAATCACATCTGTAATTGTTAATATCTTTCCCAAGGAGGAGACTTCCAATCTGTTGTTCTCATTATGCTGCTGACTATGTGACTTTTAGCCAAAGGAATTCTGCAGACGTGAATTCGTAAAGGCAGTTGTTAAAGTTTTTTTCTCTGTTCTCCTGTATCCGTTCTAATTAAATTTTATCACAGGACTGCTGAAAGATTTGATCCAAGAGAACATTTGTGGACAAAAATTAGAATTATGAGTACGAGAAGAGCATGTCATGCTTTGGCTGTGTTGGATGGGAAGTTGTATGTTATCAATCTCGTGTTTTTTGATTGCATATCTAATATTACAACGCCTCCAAAAGGAATAGAAGGGGCAGGAGATGGGTGCTATATATGCATTATTGTGTATCTAAATAGTGGTATTTACTTTTAGCTTCCCAACTGCTATGCAGATATGCACTTGGTGGATACGATGGGTCTACAATGGTGCGTAGCACTGAAGTATATGACCCCCGTCTTGGAACATGGATGGCTGGGGAGCCAATGAAGCTCGCAAGAGGTCATGCAGCAGCTGCTGTTCTACAGGAGTCTATCTATGTGATTGGAGGGATTAAAGCTAATGAGGAAGTTGTAGACGTGGTACGTGTAACATCTTTTTAGTTGCTTTTCAATCATGTTTCATTTCCAATATGTACACGTCCATGTTGCTGCATGCTAGCTAACTCTCCGATCATGATTGCAGATTGAATGTTATAAAGAAGGGCAAGGTTGGGAAACACCCAGCTTAACGGGAATTGGAAAAAGGTGCCTGTGCTCAGGTACAGTCTTAACTAATGACTGAGCCCTGTCTTTCAAAGTACAGAGCTGCATCGTCTTATTCATCCTTTGTTCGATTTGAGATTTTGCAATTTTGAAGCCTAAGAGACGGTACAGTTGAAGTAATTGTGTTGCTTGGACATATTTTGCATATATGTGACTTTTCTCTTATGGAAAATTTCATAAATATATAGTTTCTTTCACAACATTATGCTCAACGCACGTTGAGCTGAAACCAAAACTTGTAATCAAATCCTATGGGTAAAAGCCTACTTAGAGTTTGGCGGATTTGGCAAATTTGGTACCCATTGTGGTATCATAGACCTTGAGAAAGAATCGAGTTCTGGGAATGGAAAATCTATTCTGGCAAATCGTGCCAAGAGTTGCAATAAGTCTTCTCTTGACATCTGAGTTGATGCCTCCCATGGCTACAATCTCAGCATATGCAGCTGGATCCTTATTCCCTCCGAATGATATGTCCACTGATCCTTTCAGTACAACCATCACGAACTGCCAATGCATGTACATAAGAGTTAAAACGCGGAGTATATTACTCTAAGGGATCGTTCGTTAGCTTGAGAATAAAAACTTAATATTGTCTTATTTCTTGTTTTGGTTACTAATTCTGAGATAAGTTATATCAGAGTTAGTAATTAGTACCAAGCTAAGTATGGAATATCAGTATTGATATTAATTATCTCAATGAAAATGCCAAAAGTTAAAACATTGGATCCATCTTTTGCCCATGACAATTTTTTTTTCCTGATGTGCATTAGCTTGTTTGTACAAAAATGTTGCCTCAAGACTAGCATGCACGTTGTTGGTAGTCAAAACAAGCAAGAACGGATTCAGAATATGTTACTTCATTTGAGAAATTATTTTTGGTCAAAATTTTTGAAAATAAGTTTCTTAAAAATAAAATAAGTTCCACGTATGATATTCAATATTAATTATGTCCTCTCACCCTCCAATGGTACCCCTCAACCTAGCAACTCAATTCTATAGTATTTGTCTAGATTGATTATATATAAAAATAAGATTTTTTACTTGCATATCAAATAAGTTCCTTCAAAATAAAAAAAATAAGGAAATAAGCTCCACATGTATTATTCAACATTAGTTATATCCTCTCGCCCTCCAACATAATTCATCGTAGCCTCCACTCCGCCGCCTTATATCATATGTACCTACCCCTTCAACCCGATCAACCCAATTTCATAGTATTTGCCTAGAATAATTGTATAAGAAAATAATACAAATAAAAACCCTTCTTATTTTCCTATAAAAATTATTTTTCAAAGAAAATATCTTCCTTTTAACAAGCCTAATAGTAATTGTCTATCATATTTTTTTATGAGAATTGCTTAATCATGATGTCTACTGCCATCACATATGACACACTTGACTTTTACACATCGCTCCATTATAATAAGAGAGTAAATAAAATATTATTTTTGTCATTTTAGCAATAATATATACAGTTACTTACATTATTAATTAATTATAAAGTCCAGGTGGGCATTTTCATTATGGTCAAATTGGTTCCAATAGCATCACAAACTCCACACTCAACCAAAACTTAGGTGTGTTTTGGATAAGAAAAGTGTGAACTATATTCATCAAATCTACACCCTATCGTCTTTACAACTTGATAATACCAAAATCAATTCACTAGAAAAAAATTTAAAATTAATGGAGTATTATTTTTAATACGGAACATAGATATATATGTGAAGATCACTGAATTCTGAATAAATATTAGATCTGAGATCTATATTTCACTCATCATTCTGCATGTCAATTAATGAATAAGAGAAAATACATACGTTTTCGGGTTTTCCGATGATAGAAGCAACTGCTTTGGTGGCTTCAGAGAAGAAATCAGCAGTGTCTACTCCATCGAGACTAACATTTGTTGAAAGATTAAAGCAAGGCATGATTTAATTTCTTCTTGTCTTTGCTTTCTGTATAAGAATAAGTAAAGAAGAAAGTGTGTTCCCGTTTCAAAAAGGCTCTTTAGCTTTTCTATTTATAGAATTCGAAATTGACATAATCATGTGGTTAAGACTTATCTCTCCCTCTCAGATTATTTATCTTGATTTTTACTTGGCCCAAAAATTTATTCCAAATTTGGACATATTTATCTTTTAGCTGAAGAATTAAATATATTCTTGACTTGTGTTTTCAATAAAATTAATGATTAGTTAAATTAATTATTTGTTATATTTCTATGATCAAACATGGGGAAGAACTATAAATTAAAGTCTCACTTTATTCTTTTCTTAAAATAAATATGTGTTATTTCTATCAATGTCAAATATATTTGTTTTGTGTATTATAGGAAATAATATATAAACGACTTAGATATATATTTTTTTGGCTAATGGACAATGGAAGTAATTCAAGTGATAAATTATTAATAGTCACAAAATATTTTGAACAATATTACTGAACAATGTTATAACATGAAATGATCTAATTTTTTTAGTTGAGTGTTTTCATTTTTAAAAATGATTTGAAAAATGGATTTTTTTTAACTTATAGAAATTGAGTGTAGTTATCTTTTATTTAATATAAAATAAATTAATTAAAATATATTTAATATTAAAAAATGATTAGAGGAAAATTTAAAATGAATATTAATATAGTGTTTTTCAAGAAATATAATATAGATGAAACTGGATATATCATCAAATAACACATGAGTTAAAAACATAAATTGACTATAAGAATTGAATTAAAAAAAAATACTTAACTTAAAATCTAATAAAGATCAGTTTCACATAAATACGAGTATTAGATTAACTTATAAAGTGAAAAATAAATTTGAAAAGTTTGTTTTGATATAATTAAGTAAGCAAGATAATGAATATTAAAATGCTATGATTAGTTACTATGTACTGTTATTTTTTGCTTAAATAAATTACAATATGAACACAAAAAAATAATTTTAATTTTTTTCTTTCTTTTTCTCTTTCATTCTATTCTCACTCTTTCTTTCTATTTATCACATTTTCATACTAAAGAATTAAATTTAAATGAGAACTTCATATAATGATAAGCAAATAGATCCCAATGAGGACATTTATGGTTAATATTAACTATCGAAATCACATGTGAGAAGTATCAAATATACCCCTAAGCTATGTGGAATGATCAAATATATGCCTATGTGAATTATATTTTTATGTAAAACTAAAATAAATAAATTAAATCATGTATTGATCTTATTTAATAGTAACCAATAAGAATCATCTATTAATGTTCTAGCTTTGCGTCCATGGGTTTTGCCTATTTGATTGCTTGTGGATCATTGTTTATATTTATTATTAATCTAACCACTAATTAAATAATTGTCTTAATTATTACATTCAAATAAATTTTAAATTACATGTTTAAATAATTTTGAATGTAATTAAAAAATTATCTCAATGATGACAATCAAAACTTAAAATATTCTAAATATGGTCGATATCGATACACTACGTTAAAAGAAAATTGATATTTAAGTCTTACTTCTTAAGTATTTCACGTAATAAATCATTATTAAAATTGTCAACATTTAACCATTTCTATTATGAATTTTAACTATTTATATACATCTTTAAAAGTAAGACGAGAGAAAGTCAATATACTATTTGAAAATTTGAAATAAATATAATTTTTACTTAGAAAACATTAAAATTACTAATATTAAATCTTCAATATCAATTAAATCTTACCTTGCATACATTTTACTCTTAAATCGCATATAAATGACAAGAAACATAAATAAAAAGAATTTTTTTTAATATTTAAGAGTTTTAAGTATAAAATTTTGCATATTTTAATAAAATTTTATTTTTTATTTTCATAATTTGAAGAAAAAAAAAAGAAGAAGAGGTCAACGCAAAATTGAAAGAACTAAAAAGTTAGATAGTGAGATCAAAAACATTCATAAATTTTATCAACCATCATATTTTGAGTTTATGAGAAACAACAAGTGGAATCTCATAAGTGGGGTCTGGGAGGGTAGAATGTACGGAAACTTTGAGTTTGTTACACATAAAATTATTTTTTATTTTTTAATTATATAAAAAACTCATTTAAATTTAAAATTTACTACATAAAAATAAATTTTATCTTTTATTACTTAAAAGTATTCTATCTTTAATGTTTATCACATTAAAAATATTTTAATTTAATGTATTCTATCTTCAATTAGTTTTGCTGCATTAATTGATTTTTTTCTCATATAAACCACTTTGCTTAAACACAACAGATAATTTTTAATTAATTATTAAGTTTCAATAGTTTTTAATTAAATAATATTGTATATAAATAATTTTTTAATTAAAGAATATTTAATATTTTTTAATTTCTATTATTATTTTGAATAACTACATAAATTAGTAGTATACTTAAATTTAAAAGTTTACAACATTGTTAATAATATTAGTTTAGTCAAATATACTTTTAATTAATTTTTTAAGGTGTATCATATCAAGAAGGGGCCAAGTAATATGAAACGCATAAAGTAAGAGAGTGGAGAAAAAAATACATATACATACATACAAGTACGCTAATATATATTATATTAAAGTAACGATCATAAAAATAAATATTAAATTTTATCACAAATGCATAAATTGTCATTCTACTTATAATGTTAATGAACATAAAGGAAAAAAAAGTTAAAATAAGTAAATTAAAAGATAAACTATATACAATGATATAATAAGGGTAAAAAGGATAATGTACAGAATAAAGGGAGGAGTTTGATTTTTAAAGTAAAGTTTGAGGGTGAAGGAATATTATTAAATTAAAATGTTCAAGAGTTTTAAATCCAAAACTTTTCATATTTAAGTATTTTTAAATATATTTTGAAAATATTTTAATAATATCGGTCAAAATTTAAAATACTTTACACATAGTATATATCGATAACTTATATAAATTATAAAAGTCATATGATTTAAGTGTATATCATAGTTAAAATAACTCAAGAAAGTCATATATTAATATTGTAGGTATTT
>JAPFFP010000002.1:19547359-19565231 GCA_026153255.1 Solanum medicagineum | reverse complement strand
TATCTTGAAAAATGTAATAAAGAAATGAGCACAACTAATAATAAAGATAAATTAAGAATTTAAATGTAAAATTATGTCTTGATTTCATAGAGTGAATGAGTATTGTTAAACATCTATTATTTTTAATATATTAAAAAAGTTAAAATGGAGGAAGGAGTATGTGTGTGTAGCTAAATGACATTTGACAAGGGTAAATTCCAGTTATATTTTAGATATATTCCCTTCGTTAATTTTTACTAGTCAATCTTAAATTTTCGCATGCCTTTTAAAATAATAATTTATATGAATATTTTATTATAATATTAATTTTAAAGGGAATGCAAAAATGAAATGATATTAAATAAATAATTAAAAATTATATAATTAATTATTTTATATATGATTGAAATTATTAAAATTAATTATTTCATTTTTTCAAGAAATAACTAATTCCATCATTTTAATACATTTTATGAACTTAAAAATTACTCCCTTTTTTCATTTTATGCCTGTTTTATCTGTCCCAAGAAGAGTATCACCTTACTTTAATTGAAAATAGTTTAACCTTAAAATTTTCTTTTCAACAACAATAACAACAACATACCCAGTGATATCCCACAAGTGGGGTCTGGGGAGGGTAAATTGTACTCAGACCTTACCGCTACCTCATAAAAGTAGAGAGGCTGTTTCCTAAAACCCTCAGCTCAAAAACCATAAACAGAAAGACTAGATATGACAAAATAAGATCTAAGGTAAGGGGAGGTAAGGGAACAGCAGGTGCGACTAACAATGGATAGCACAAGACAGTAAGCAACTATGATAAAATTACCACTTATACGCCAATTAATGGAAGGAAAAAGGAATAATAATAGTAAAAATAATACAAATGCTAATAATAATAAGAAGACGACAAAGGTGAAGAATTGGAAGAAGAAGAAGGACTTAGCCTGCTACTCTAATTAGCGACCTCCACATCTTTCTATCTAAGGTCATGTCCTCAGTGAGGTCGAGTTCCGTCATGTCCCGTCTGATCACCTCCCCCCAGTACTTCTTCGGTCTACCTCTACCCCTCTGAGAAGCTCCCACAGCCAACCTCTCGCACCTCCTAACAGGAGCATCGATACTCCTTCTCTGCACATATCCGAACCATCGCAGTCTCGCTTCCCTCGTCTTTTCGCCCACCGGGGCCACCTCCAGTTTCTCCCGAATTGTCTCATTCCTAACCTTGTCACTTCTGGTGTGACCGCACATCCATCTCAGCATCCTCATCTCTGCGACATGCATTTTCTGAACATGAATATTTTTAATCGGCCAGCACCCCACCCCATACAGCAGCGCTGGTCTAACCACCACTCTGTAGAGCTGACCTTTAAGTTTGGGTGGTATTTTTTTATCACACAATACTCCAGAGGCCAGCCTCCATTTTGTTCATGCTGCCCCAACACGGTGTGTGACATCATCATCGATATCACCACTACTCTGAATGATAGACCCCAGATACCTAAACTTATCCCTCTTGGGAATAGGTTGGTTGGCAAGCCTCGCCTCAGAGTTTTCTTCCTCCCTCTCTGCGCTGAATTTGCACTTCAAGTATTCAGTTTTGGTCATGCTCAATTTGAATCCTTTGGACTCCAAGGCATGTCTCCAGTCCTCCAACCTTTCATTAAATTTAGTCCGAGACTCATCAATTAATACTATATCATCTGCAAAAAGCATACACCAAGGTACCCCTTCTCGTAAAAATCGCGTCAGCTCGTCTATCACCAAGGCAAACAAGAAAGGGATTAGCGCAAAACCCTGATGGAGTCCCAACTCAACAGGAAAATACTCGGAGTCTCCTCCTACCGTTCTTACTCGAGTTTTGGCTCCATCGTACATGTCCTTGATCAACTTGATATAAGCCCCCGGAACACCTTTCGCTTCTAAGCACCTCCATAAGACATTCCTTGGGACTTTTACATACGCCTTCTCAAGATCAATGAACACCATATGGAGGTCCTTTTTACAATCTCTATATTTTTCCATTAACCTCCGCACCAGATGGATTGCTTCAGTCGTCGACCGTCCCGGCATGAATCCAAATTGATTCTCCGAGATAGAAACTACGTTACGCACCCTTCTCTCCACAACTCTCTCCCATACCTTCATAGTGTGGCTTAACAACTTGATACCCCTGTAGTTGTTGCAGTTTTGAATATCTCCCTTATTTTTGTACAATGAAACCATTGTACTCCTCCTCCATTCCTTAGGCATCTTGGCAGTCACCCTAATAGTATTGAACAGTCTAGTTAACCACTCTATGCCACCCTTGCCCAAGTTCTTCCAAAAGTCCACCGGAATCTCATCGGGTCCAATCGCCCTCCCCCTCTTCATCTTACTCATAGCCAGTTTTACCTCCTCCATTTCGAACGGATTGTCATCCCCAAATTTTAATAGTTCTTTTTTTTCTTAAATTCCATATCAAGTTAACGGATGACACATGAAATGATCGAATAACATTTAAAAATAAATAATTTTATATGTTATGTTGAAATTTTATCGTCCAATACCACGTAACAAATGAACCACTTTTTGGCAAATTATTATTGTGATGTATAGGTCATCTAGGATCCCAACAAACTTGTTACGATGTGACTGACGACTCTTGGAGTCTTCTACAGCTATTGAACTTCCTTTTCTTTTTAGTTTATGTCTCATATTTGTTTGAGATCTAATTAATTTTAATTTGTACTCAATTTTTTTTATTTTGAAACAAATTGCTCCCGGCGATTACATATTCGTATATTACCGTTGGAAAAAATATTTCAAAGACTCTCCATTTATTTGATTGAGAAAACCGTCAAGATTTTGCAATCTGCTATTGAATTTATTCTAATTCCAGGGAGTTTGGATTGAATATCAATTCACTCCATTATAATTCTTAATGATATTTTATAGAAAAAAGTATTAAAAACACTCTTCAGTTTGAGACGAATTATTAGTTTTATCCTCAAACTATTAATAGTATTAAAAATATCTTTTACTTGATTAACTGAATTTAAATACACTCTTGATTTTATAACAAGAATGAAATACACCTTTCAATACTTATCAAGTTAAAAAATATTTTTGAATGTGTAAATAAAAAAATATTTTTAAAATTTGAAAATAAAATTAATAACAAACAGGTGTACTTTGACTGACTAAAAAAGGTAGCCACTTGCAACATTTTAGTTCGAATAGGAACCCAAAAATAGGTAGACAAGAAGCACGAGGATCATTAAAGTCTATTAAATTAGTACCCACTTTTTGCAACTTGTAGCCAAGAATACAGCTGAGGTGGCTAACAGCAAAGACTCTTGCAACTTGCCTATATAAATAAATCAAAAATATATCACTACCCCTACCTCTTTAACTTTTTTATTTTAATTGACTAAAATTATTCAATTTAATATTTGCAACTTGCTACTGTTTCTTTATTATTATTCATAG
The DNA here is from genome assembly GCA_026153255.1 of Solanum medicagineum. Classification (NCBI taxonomy): domain Eukaryota; kingdom Viridiplantae; phylum Streptophyta; class Magnoliopsida; order Solanales; family Solanaceae; genus Solanum; species Solanum medicagineum. The sequence continues at coordinate 19,561,781 of JAPFFP010000002.1, read as the reverse complement.
ATAAGCTAATTGGTGTTCTCTTTTTTTTATAAAAAGAAATAATTAAAGTCGCCTTCCAACTTGCAGAGTATCTTGTTTGATTCTCATCATGTACCATTCTCTCTCTCTTTTGTTTAGTTATTGTATATTAAACACACTTTTCAAAAGAAAAAGAATTAACTTTTTTCAAAATTATTTATGTAAAACATGTTCCCACTTCCTAAGGCAAGTTGCAGCTTCAAACATTATTTCTACGAAATAATAAGCAAATTCGATATGATGAACTCGAACATAAATTTATTATTCTTAATAAAAAAAATTTGAACTCTAAAAATGTAAAACAATAATTTCTATTTTGCAACCTTAATTTACTTATCATTATCCTTTATCCTTTATAGCCATTAGTGAATACTTATTTTCCCTTAATCGATATGTACTTATTTAAATCAAAATTGAAAAGGGTGCATTGTACACTTAACTTCGTCTTAGTTTTGGAACCTGTGTGATTTACTTAATTTAATCTTAATTGCATTTTAAGCAATCATATATAATTAAGATTAGGTAGCAGCCATTGGGTGTATTGAAGAGCCGGTTATGTCATGCATGTATACTTCCAACTTAATTAGTACGTAGTATTTAATTTAATTATAAACCAAATCATTTTGTTCATTCTATCGTTTATATGATGATACAAGTACTTACAATTAATTCCTCCCTATTGCTATTAAGCTACTATATAGAGTAGATTTATTCTCAAAACAAATCAGCCATTAAAATTAAGACATTTGAATCTAAATACATACATCGTAATTATTGTAGAAATTGATAAAGAAAAAAAACTATTGACAAAATTAAAGAGAACGAAATTAATTAAGCAAAGCACAAGATTAATTGATTGAAGAACTTATCTTCAACAAGTGATGACAAGGAGATAAACACACACCTAATAAACGGTGCAATGAAACAATCATGCATCGTTTATCATATCAGCAGATCATCATCACAAGCATCATCGATCAGTTGTCTTCGTTGATTTCGATTCGCAATCTGTTGCTTCGACTCTTCAAAAATTAGTACTAAAAAATTTATCAATACTACGTAAAAAATGAAAGAGTCGGAGCAACTTGATCCTCGATACATTTTCAACGTTTATGTAGATTTTCGTCTGCTCAAATTCTGTGCGATCTGAGACAACGATTGGAGGTTGCATTTCACGATTGTGTCCACAAAAACGCACGTCTCTTCTCTGGTATTACCGGGCGGTATATCGACGACGTATGATTCCACGACGATCGTCGCCGCCGGCACCGTTCCATTACCGGATCCCGGCTCCTGGTGGAGCGTGGTGACGGACCGGTAATTCGCCAACCGGTGGTCCCCGCCGACTACACTGAAGCTGATGACGTGGCGCTCGTCGTCGAGGATCTCGAGCCGCTCCATGCTGCTAGCAGCAGGGAGGCCGGAGATCACTCGGACCTCACGTAGAGTGCCGACGTCACCGTCACCGACAATAACGTGACAGCTCTTAACGAAATGCTTATACGCCTGCGGATTGTCGAATCGGCGGACGACCGACCATACGGTGGAGACGGGGGCTGAGATTCGCTGGATCACGGCGGAGCAACACTGGTCAGGACCAACCGAATGCGTATGGTATCTTGCAACCGAATCGGGTACTTCCGTCGAACAGGGAATCGGCATGCGTCTCTGTAGTTGATGATGAGATTGCTTGTAAGCAAAATCATGGCCAGTGTTAGAGCTAATTCTTTGGAGCAACACAGATGAATCTGCAGAACTGGGCGGCATTCTTTTGATGATCTGAGAGTGAGAGAAATTAAATAAAGAGGTATGATTCTTCTCTCTTGTGTTTATGGCTGGGTCTGTGTCCCTAACTCGTATATATACAGTATATGGAAAATATGAGATAATTACCAGAGACGGTGAGAAAGTATTACATTTATTTAATTTAACATGTTAAAATTATTTTTAAAATATTATTCTTTTTAAAAGGAAAAAAATATATATTAGAGATTGAGGAAGTAGCGACAAGAAAAGAGATGGGGGTTCACGTGAGGTGAACAAAAATAGTGGGTCTAGTGGGAGGTGAAAAAAGAAAAAAATGGATCAAGTTGGTGCATAAAAAAGAGGGCTAAAAGGGGTACAGGATAAGATATTGCACCCGCGTGGGCACGATATTAAAAAAAATTTGATTTTTAAAAATATTTATAGTATAATTTATTATTTATTCATCTTCAACTTGTATATATCTGGACTGTTAATAAGGCGGTTGAATAGATTACTTTTGAAAAATAGTATCATTCTAATTTTTTAAATATTCTGTAATATATAATCAGAATTTTCAATAACATTTCAATGATATATGTAATTGGAATTTTCAAAAAAACATCATTTCAAAATATATTATTATTAAAATAATATTTTTGCAAGTATTTTTCGGAGCAGCACTTAAATTTTTCGCTAGAAACTCAAAAATGTAAAATTTTAATATTACTTATTATTTGACCTAAAAACTTTCCATAGGAGGGGTGTGCATCAATATTATTGTATTATTTGATATGATATCTATTACAATATTTTTTAATTTTAATCTTGATTATTAAAGAGCAAAGTCTTGGAATTAAATTATATTTATAGTTAAAAATATTATAACTATGATTATATATAAAAATTAACATATTCTTAATTACATACATATAAGATTAATTAGTCGATTCAGTTAAAAAAGATTTATAAATAAAAAAAATCATCTCAGTTGTTTGAGATAATTGTAAACTTAAACAAAAATCCATAATTTTATATTATACATATCAATTGATATGATTAGATTCGATTAGTTGATCAATTTTTCGTATTCATTTGATAGAAAAAATTATTTCGATAACTACTATACTATGCTAATCTTACCCTTCTAGTCGGTTCATCTTTTATTTCGATAACTATTTTACTATGCTCATCTTACCCTCCTAGTCGGTTCATCTTTGTCATATTCATTCTACACTTGCATGTAAGGATATCAAATAAGAACGAATAATATGGATCATGAAGATTCGATCTTAATTTTAGTTGGTATTTAACTTCCTCATTTATTTCTTTTTGTTTGTTTTTAGAAAAACAATTACACAGAAAATTTAGAAAATTTTAAATTACAACTTCATATAATATTAATAAAAAATTTGTTCAAGTCAAGTGTTAGATAGGTTGATTTTAATTATGTCCAAGTTGATCCACCATTAATAGTCCAGCTCTATGGGCGCAAACTTGTTCAAATTAGAGGGATTATGATTTATCATTTAATTTATATTTTTATTTGTTCCAACTTTATTATAACCCTTTTCCTTCTCATCTTTCGTCTTTATTCTTTTTCTTTCTTTGTTTCGTTTGGGTATAAAACTCTTTTCAATACTAGCTTTAAAAATATTATTTTTTAAAAATTTTTTATTTGGTGGTACATTTTTAAGAAAATTATTTTAAAAATAATGATATCATAGCAAGGAGGAGGACAAATAAATTCTTCAATACTTACCAATGTCGGACCCTCCTGTTTTACAGGAGAGATTTAGGGGACCAATCATTTCCCACACTTGTATATCTCTTCTTTCATTTCGATCTGAGAAAATTTTATGTAATTGTTCATGATGAGTTCGTTAAGAATTTTAATAAGTTTGATGATATTGGACACTGGCTAAGAGCATTTTATGAATTTCAAATAAAAATGAAGAGGTTTTTTCAATTTTTTGTGGGGATCCTATTAACATTACTTGTGATGCTTTGCCCCTGAAACCCCACCATAGCCTCTTTAGGTAGATCACTTTTTGTTGTTTTATTGTGAAAACTATTATCTTATGATATCCACTCATATGGTATTTTTTTTATTTTTTTTTTATTTCTCAAGATATTCCTTGGCCCGACAAGCTAAGGATTAATCCTTCGCGAATCTGAGCTTCATTTAAGAATTTACTGCTAATTAATTAATTACTACATGCACAATGTGAGAATCAAACTTCCAACACTTCTTTAAGCGACTTAGCGAACTAAGCACTAGGCCAATCAAGCCGGGGCTATCTCTGTCTTGATATGTCAATTGGGTTGGCCACTTTTCTCTAAGCTGTTAATATCATAGCACATATTTTTATGTGATAACTCTTCTACATCACAAATTTTATTTTAGATCATGTATTTATTTTTTTAACTTATCATTCTGAGTTAATATTTTCGTTCCTCAAATAATATAATTTTCAAAAGTTACTAATTCAACTAATTTAATTTTGAATACCTTGTTGATCTATTAGTCAACTATTTCAATTTATAATCTCATCTTCTTTCTATCTAATGTCATATCTTCAGTGAGATCAAGTTTCGTCATATATAGTTTATTATGCTCATCAGTTTTTGAGACGAGCGTTTCCAGAAAACAACCCTTTTACTTTTATGAGGTAGTGATAAGGTCTGTGTGCACTCTATCCTTTCCAAAATTCCACTTGTGAGATTACACTGAATATGTTATTATTGTTATTTATAGAATTTATTGACTAATCAATATATCTATTTATAATATATTGTCCTAATTCAAATAATTTCACTATGATATTATGTTAATCACGATTGGAGTTAGCTAATGGTATAAGGTAATATTATGCATAAAACAGGAAAAAGGATTCAAATGTTGTATTACATCAGCAATTTGAATTTCCATGGTGACATTATGAATCACTGTTACATAAAATTTTGACTCTGCCATACACGAAGAATTGGATGATAATTTATACTGTCACCAAATTCCCTAATAAATGGAATGCAGCCCTTTCTGTTTTGTGTTTAAGATTCTACTGAACATTAAAACAGAAAATAAGGATTTTTTTAAAAAAAAGAAATTGTAGGAAATTTCGAAAACTCTTATAACTGATAAAAAAAATTTATTAGGAGCAAGGACATAAATTGGAATTTGGTTATTGGTGCAGTTTTTTCAAGAATTATTTGCTTATGTAATATGTTTGAAAATATATTTTGCGTGCTTGGGTTATATTTCTATTTATTTGTATTTAGGATCAGTTTCTATTGACTTATAAAATATGGTTGTATTTGAATTTGGTTGTTGAAATTACCAAAAAAAAAAAAAAAGAAAAGCTTCTAGAAGCTTCCCGTCGATCATCCTGTGAACAGTGCAAAACTTTGTACACGTTAAATTAAATTTACGTCTCTCATTCTATCAGATAATTCAAAAGATATTTAATTATAAAATTAATTTTTAAAGTCATATTATGAAACAATTTTAAAAATAACTTAATTTTTTTTAAAAATATAATATTTAAAATCTTAAATAAATTACCTTACTGTAATAAATAATATTAATTTATTCGAATTATTTAATAATATAAATTTTTCTTATATCGACGATGTAGTTAATCCTACCTCAAATAAAATATGTAAAATCAGTTGCGGGAGATGACATGGTAACAGTGTCTACCATATAGAGCTCCTGGGGTGATCTTTTGGCCACCGCTTCAACAAACTCAAATATATATTTTTTTAATTAGCAATAAGCAATTTTCTTAACAAACAAAATTAAAAAAATAATACTACTAATTACTGTTGACTCCATTATTTTTTCTAAAATATGAATAATGTATGTTTTTTCCAAAAGTTGGTGGCATCTAATCTTGGCGCATTAACATAATTAATTCTTTCTTCCTCTATATAAAATGAAAAAAATAAAAAAAATATGGGCTTATCATTGATATTTTGTTTATGTATGCCTCAAGTGGAGAAAAAAAACTAAATTAAATTTGAAATGGATGTTTTATATTAGTTGGAGGAAGTAGGGCTGAATATCCATCGACTTGATTTAGATATAACATTTATAGGTTTGACTTATTGGTCATTGGTTATAGAATTATTAATATTTGATTTATCAATTATTGATCATTATCGCTTTAACCATTAAAATTTTACATAATTTTTTAATTAAAAATTATTTAGATAATAAGGTGACAAATTAAATAAACTATGTACGTGAGTTGAAATATTGCATCTTTCTAAAAAGCAAGCACTGTCGTATTATAAAATAATTGCTAGAGTTTGAGATAATCAGAAATAAAAATATGAAATTGAACTCTAAATCAAGGACTTTGTATACATAATAGTATAAATATAATTATTTAATTTACTATCGGGTTACCGGTTAATCTTCAAGAAAGAACCTTAAATTGTTAGGAATCGATAACCTAATAATTCAAAAAATTAAAATCATTATTAAAATCGCTAAATCAATAACTCACTATCGACAAATTAATAGCTTTTCCTGATTTGATTTATCGATTTCGATTTGATTTTGAACCACCTTAGTCACGGATCAAATACTTTTTATTTTATTTTATTTTATTTTTTCAATTTCACATGGTACTCTCCTAAAGTCTTCTACTTTTGTTGCCCTTTCGTGTGGTTTTATGGGTTCCTTCTCCGTATTTACAACAAACATTTCAATTAAATGAGATCATAAATGAAAAAATAATAATGAAAAGAAGTATTTATCATTATGCGTTATTATTGTAATTCAAAAATTAGTTATTTCTAGTTTTGATACAAAGGTAGGAAGGAATCCAAAATAAGTATGTTAGTCAAAAGGCTCTTCTGATCAAACTCATAGTGTAATGTGTATCCTTCCCTGTTTCGATTATAGAATAGATAAAATAAATTAAAAAATGAATATTTGTTAAAGAACAAAATCTTATTGGAACTATTCATATTCGATTTATTTCTCTTTCCCATCACTTAGAAAAAGTCAGTCACCGATTCAGGTACAAGATAATATCATTTTCACCTGGACAATTAGACATCTAACCCATAATAGCAACGACCCAATTGCAAGAGTGGAGCTCTACCAATTTTCGAGGCATTGGATTCTCGCCAATGTTTGCGTTACTCAGACCGACATTCTCGCTTTTGTTTCGTCCATCACCGCTCACGCGGAAGCTTTTCTCTGAGGCGAAATGCTCCCCTACCAATGTATTTTTTACATCCCACGGCCTCTACAAATCACTTAGCTTAGCCCCGTTTATCTTTGGCGCAAAAACGTTCCATCGGTGGATTATTACATAATCTTTCAAGGGTGGTGAAACACACACCTCAATCACTCTACTTTTATAAATCGTATGAACTTAAAAATACAACCAACTTGAGCTGGTTCTTCTATAACAAAATGCATATATTATAACTTTATTGAAATATTATATTACAGTGGTAGTTTATTTTCTCATATGACAAGATTATCATATTTTTTTTAACTATATTTGCTACCGTTTGCTTTTCGAATATATGTAGAGGCAAATGGCAAATGGCAATTGGCAATTGGCAATATACATCTGTAGAAAGGTATGAGAGTTTTGTAATTAGAATACCATAAGGATATTATTGTATAATAATTAATATAGTAATTATAATCTCTTCCCTCAATTATATCTCTTTAATTACCGTATAATTACACCTAATTCGGGACCTTCCAAACAAGTCCTATATAAGAAGTCAAACTAATTTTAAAAATGTCATATGCTTTATTCGTTGACATTAACAAAAAAGTCATGAGTATGTTAGGAGCATTAATTTATTCTGCACTAAAACATGCTGGTAAAATATGGTGAAATTAATATATAATTATAATATTTTTTTTCTTGTTCGATATTTGATTACGTAGTCGTATTGAAGCTCAAGTAATTCAGATTACCGCATTGTAGTGTCTATTTTCCATGGTGATGCTTTTGATAGAATCTTTTTTCATATTTAAAACACAAACTCGAGACTTCTAATTAAGGGTAGAGAAATTTCAATCATCGTGTTACAATCCATATATCGGCACAATAGTGTATTTTTTTAAAAAAAGTTTGAAAGTTTACTTTGACCATTCTCCATAGAAAAAAAAAAAAATGGAACTGATACAATGTACAAATGCAGGGAATGAACAAGGAGGATTGTAATCCACATCTATGTTAGGTGTAAAGGGTCATACTCCCTTTATAACTAGCAAGTTGTACTTTGTATTTGATATTTTATTTTTAATACATGGAATTATATTTTTCATTTTGAATGTCTTCAAGTGATGATATTTTTATTTGATTTTGCATACACAATATTGCAAAATAAAAACCATTAACATGAATTAGTCTTGTTACTTGCAACACATCCATTGTACATTCAATCTAGATAGATTATCTTGTCCTCTTCCTTACTTAAGGAAGTGATCTAATGTAGAGTATGATGACTTTAAGTCGATAATATATTTGATGTTTACATCAAATTAATAGAAATATATGATATCGCTATCATAAAGACTTTCATAACTTAATGCTGATTTAATGAGCATATAAATTCTCTATCACTTCAATTAATTTGTATTTTCATCAGAAATTAAATTAGTTGATTAGGTGTGAACATTCAAACTTTTATATATAAGTCTGTTTTATAGTTGATTAGGTGTGAACATTCAAACTTTGATATATAAGTCTGTTTTATCTTGTATACTTGACAATGATTTTGGGGGTATTAAGAGTTTGATTTAGTTATCTGCATATTTTGTGGTTTTGAAATTTCATTTTCCTTATATTTAATAATCGAATTTTGACTGACTTATCTTGATGAAATAAGACAAGTATCATCATATCCGTGTTGACGAAAAGGTAACTAATTACATGCATGCACGTACGCGTAGGGATAGGAGACATCATTTAACCCTGGACGGCCTATTGCGTGCCTTAAACTTCGTTATTTTTATGAATTTCGCGGCGATTATCAATGCATATTCAAGAGGACCACCATTTTTTATTTTATCTCTATAATATAAACATAAGGAATTCATTGCCCCTTTCTATAATTTTCTTTGGTCCAATTACTTTGATTATGAGAGATCATAATGGACAATGGGGTTTATAAAGAACTCTGAATTTAGTTAGATATATTTTTAAATAATATAACAAATCGATTAGGGCCAAATAATATAAATGAAGCAAGTATATATCTGTCAAGTTAAAGTATTTGAAAGGTCACTAGAAGAGGTGTCTTAAATGAAATAAATTACTCTATTCATTTTTTTCAATTATCATATTACGTATTTTCTTTGAGAGTTAATTTATTTAATTTTAAAATTTAAATTAATCTATATTAGTTTGATATTTTAAATAAAAATTTGATTATTTAAAAATTATATAAAAGATATTATTAATAATAATCTTTTTACATATTAATATATAAAAAAATGTATTTTTTAAAAATATTAATCAAAATTCATATTATTTAACTTTAAAAAGATTATAAGAACTAAGAAAAATGACAGGAGTATAACTTATAACTGCATTTTAAAGTTTAATTCATTCCGACTCAAAAGTAAATTAATCCCTCAATTTTAATATGGTACTCACCGTCAAAAGATATGACGCAAAGAATGAAGTTGTTTCTCCTTAACTATAGATCTTGAGTTTAAATGCTGGGAATGAAAAATTTTTGCTCGAAAGTGCTTTCTAAATAAAGTCTATGAGACATGAATCTAAATACAAAGAAGCTTCAATGCAATATCAAATTGACCCAAAAAAAAAAAAAAGTGGTACTCCACACGTTTGACACGACTATTGAAAAAGTCGAAGGAAATTTCCCTTCAAAGCCCCTCTTCTCTGAGCTGAGCTGCCGGAGAGAAGAACAATCCGTCAACGAAATCAATAGTCTTTATCTTTGTCTGGCTTTGTGGATATTCATCGGAATTCATCAATGGATCAGATATTGAACAAGGTGGGCTCCTACTGGATTGGTCAGAGAGCTAACAAGGAGTTCGATTCCGTCGGCGATGACATTAACGTACGCACTTTTTCTATCTTTCCTTTCAGCTCTTCCTGATCTACAATTGCATTTCTGTAGTTTATCGGTTTTTGAGCACCACTAGGGTTTGAACCCATTCCAAATGAATTCAATTGATCGAGTTACGAATTTGTTTTGGCAATGCTCATGATCTTATTATTGCCTGATTAGAAGTTTTAAGTTTCTTAAATTTGAAATTTAGCCGAATATATTGTATTCACGTGTATAATAAGTGTATCCGCCTATACAATTATCTACTTTAAATTTTCAAACTATAGTTATATACCAACTATATTGTCGCTTGTCTGCAAGACAAAGTGAAAGAATCAATTTGATCATCCAAGTCAATTGTGATCAAGTGTGAAGGATTTTTTTTGAATTTGGACTCTAGTTGTGCTGAACTCTATTGAGTTTTTGCTTTAGCAGCTGATAACTCCAAAGCGAATCACTCTATCTTAGTAATCGACCTCACATATAGACAGACATGTTCTGTTATCAACTTAATATACCGGCGGAACCTGGGCAGTAAGCTTCTTTGTTTCTTCATTAAACTCATGGTTGCACTGCGAGGAAATATACCTACTAAAATGCCACATTCCGCAGGTTTTGCAATGACCTTTGAATTTTTCCTACAAATCCAATGTTGAGTAGGGATGAGAAAGCTCGTGTCTGTTGTGGAATTAGGCAAAAGCATAACCCGGAAAGAAAGAAGAAAGCTCATGACTCATACTTATCAGCATTCTTAGATGATTACCAAGAGAATGAATTAACGGTATTCTGTATGAGTAAATAAAGAATTCGATATGAAAGATTCTTCGGGTACAACATTGGAGGATGCAAATACTTAAAAATATATGTTTAAATTACTCATACCATCCAGTTTAGCAGCTTAACCTGCTTTCCTTTTCAAGAAAAAGATGCCTGAGGAAATGACTCTCTCCCTATGAGTGGGGATGAAATAGTGGGGAATAGATTGCAACAGAGTGATGCCACTAAGATCTCATTATCCTCAAAGTTGAGCAGAAGACCAGTCTGACAAACATAATAAATTTGAGGCAATTGGGTGGTGGTGGTTGTTGTTGTAGTCTTTTCTTTCACATGCCATATATCTATTTTCCTCAATAATTTCCAGGTGGGGATCGACTGATTCGTATCTTTGCTACAACTGTTTTAGGGAAGAGACAGAGTTATTGTAGTGGTTGGACATAAATTTTGTTGAATTGCATCTTTTTTTTTTTAAAAAAAAAAATATTGCACTTATGGATTACAAAGCACAATAATTTCGTATTTCAGGGGCAGAAAACATGCTATGTCTTATTCTCCTTTATTAATAAAAAAAAAATTGCACAACCAACATCCTGACATGCCAGATCTGAGCCTTAAAAAACTCCTGACATACCGTAAATCCCAAAGGCTGAAGCTTTACTATTGAATAGGAACTTCACATTTCCTGAAAATCTAAGTATAGTGCTAGTTTATGCTTTTGTTCACCTTTTTATTGAATATTATGTCACAATGGTACTACGAACAGAAAGACATAATTATATACTCCACTTTCATGTTCCTGCCCTGAGCTTATTAATTGAATTGGTATGACAAATAAAGTTTAAAACAAGTTAATATGTTCACTAATTCTTTATGAGAGGGAGGTTCCATATAGGCGACAGATGCTACATGTGCTTGTGCAACCCAGAATCTATCAATGACCTGTTTCTTCATTGCACTATTGCCACAGACCTTTGGAACATGTTCTCTGCTCTCTTTGGACTGACTTGGGCCATGGAAGGCTCTTTGAGAGGGGCTTTTGTGTGTTGGAGCTCCTGGAAAGTTGGGAAGTCCATCAAAAAGTTCTGGTCTTTGATTTCTGCTTGTATTTTGTGGTGCTTATGGATAGAGAGGAGTAAAAGGTGTTTTCTTGGCATCCCAACTCCCATTTCACCTCTTAAGGCTAGATGTTGAAAATGAAAAGAAAGATATTTAGTCCTTTAGTCGGATCAACCACTCTATAATTACCGTTGAATCTTTTTAAGAATTATCAGCTTCATATATCTATGTTGATCGTTGTGAATTGTGATAACTTTTTTTTTGCCTTCCTGAGAGCTGATAATCTCTTTGTAATGCTTGCATCTTCTTGATGCGTTTTGTTAATGATATCCTTCTAATTTCATCTAAAAAAAAAGAGACACCATTTGGTTATTTTGATTGAGTTTGTTCTGTTTGAGATTATTCATCTGCCTGGAATTTCCTTTCTTTCTCATCTTCTTCTTACTTATCTGACACTTTTCTCCTTTTAAAAATTTAGTCCTTGCAAAGCAGCATCGAAGGAGGAAGCAAATGGCTCGTGAACAAGATTAAAGGTTTTTCTACCTCATTACTCTTTTGGCTCCTCTTTTGTCTTCTCTAAAATTTCATGATGGAGGAGAAGAAAAAGGAACCAACAATCGCTTGATTTTTTTTTTCCAACTAGATTCTAGAACTAGTGTGTTTTGTTAGGTTCCACATTTTATCTTTCCATACTTCCCCATCCTTATAACTAGACTAAGGAAGTACCTTTGGACCGAGATCCACAATAGTGCATTACAACTACGGGGTTCAGTTATTCTACTCTTTCTTTCATCAAATATGATCTCTTACTCTTCTTTCTTACTCGACCATTAACTTTCTTCTTTTAAAAAAGGTCCAACTAGTAGCTTGGGAAACATTGCCTGCTAGTAAAGGTTAGGCTGGCACCATTACAAGGAAATACAATTTTCACCTTTTTCTGTGTGGTGAGTCTCATGATGTATAGGATAGTGGTTTGTGGTTATTCAGGCTGTAAACTAGCTTGTGGTAAGCCATGTTGAAGGTTGAAAGAATCATCGCTTTCTTCTTTCTTTTTTTCTGTTTGTTTCCATATAAAAATACTAATCCTTTTTTGAAAGAGAATAGGCAAAGCTATTTAGCTGGATGGTTTGAATAACTTAAATAATATATCCAAAAATGTTTGCTTCTCGTAAGGCGTATATACTCGATACAGTTTTTCATAGCGATTGAAGACCATTGATTCATTTTGTTGATGATGTCGTCATTTTATTGGTTTTTCTTGTAAGGATGTTCATCAGTACAAGTCACGAGCTTTTTGGTCATTCCTTGTATTCTTTTGCCAAAATATTGAGGATCTTTCTCATCCTTGCTTTGCATTGGATTTGTAGGGAAAATGCAAAAGCCATTGCCAGAACTGCTGAAGGAGCACGACATCCCAGTAGGCATTTTCCCTCGCGATGCCACCAACTACGAGTTTAATGAAGAAACCCAAAAGCTAACTGTCTATATTCCTTCAATATGTGAAGTTGGTTACAGGGACTCATCTGTATTGCGCTTCTCTACCGCAGTCACTGGCTACTTGGAGAAAGGAAAGCTCGCCGATATAGAGGGAATGAAAACAAAGGTGATGATCTGGGTAAAAGTTACTTCCATTTCATCTGAAAAATCGAAGCTTTATATCACAGCTGGGTTGAAGAAATCCCGCAGTAGAGAAGCTTATGAAGTGTTGAGAGATGGATTTACTGTAGATAAATTCTAGTATGATCAACTCGCGATGAACATTAACCCCTTGTTTGAATAGTTGTTACCCATTGTATTGTATTGCTAGTTTAAATACGATGTTTGTTTTGATTGTTACTTGAATTCTATTGTATTGTATTGTTTAAATTCATCATTAGGTTATGATGAAAAGACTCATTTTGTCTAATAATCGATTTGGTGTGGTTGCATATTTACTTTAATATGTATGGGTATATGACAGTTTAATATTTTATGGTTATATAATATGACATTGTGTAACTACAGAGAATAATAGAAATATAAAAAAGTGAATTTTACCCAACTTATTCTGTTGATCTTTTTTTGTTTTTTTGTTTTAATTTTAATTAAAAAAAGATATGCACCAGTCAAGAATCAAACCCGGGTCTGTACCGTGGCAGAGTACTATTCTAGTACTAGACCACTGGTGCTGTTGTTTGCCATCTTGAGACGTAATATAATACATAGAGTAGCAGTTAATACGATCATCACTATTATCAACATCGACATCAACAAGAAAAAAAACCTTTAAACTTGTTATCCAAGAACTTGTTTAGAAATATTTTAATGAAAGGAACATAGGAGATTGACTGCTTGTGTACCATAAAATTTTTGCAGCGAGGTACATACAATACCATAAAATTATTGAGGAAATGATTTCTTACAGGCTCTTATAAAGTGAATATAACAAGATGACCTTACTGGATTTCTCATGTGTTAGAGTCTATGTCGCTCGGATTCTTCAAAAGAGTCATCGGGTGTGTGTTGAATTTACCAAAAATAGTATATTTTCAAAGAATTTAATACGGGTGCGACATTAAAAATGAAGAGTCCGCGATTTTCTGAAAAAAGGATATAATATATTTAAAGAACTGCAAAACTGAACGATTTCTCTGAGGTTTGTGGTCGATTTGGGAATTAGGGCATAGAGAGAGTTTGGGGCCTTTTTTCGTTGATGAAGAAGAAAAAAATATTGATGAAAAAGAAGAAAGTAAGAATACAATTTCCTGCTTGTTCACACACCTTC
>JAPFFP010000002.1:19512801-19544012 GCA_026153255.1 Solanum medicagineum | reverse complement strand
GATAGGCGGTGTAGATGATAAGAATCTTTAAAATTTTATTATTAAGATATGCAATAAAAAAATTTTTGTTTTGGGGGTAGGAGGGGGGGAGGGGGGTTGCGATTAGGGATAAGAAAAAATAAATTTAATTCTAAAAAAATTTGAATGTTTTTGAGGGGGGATGGGGCGGCGGGTGGGGGTTTGGGGGCTATGTTAGGGGCGGGGTGATAATTTTTTTTAAAAAAATCAGTATATCTTTTTAATGGGAATGAGGATGAGGAATGAGTAAATCGATTAACTCTGAAACTTTTAAAATGATTCCTATTATAATATGAGTATTCATGTTTATCCGTATTATCCATTGAGTAACTCATTTTACCTATTTAAAATATGAGTCGAGTTAGATATTTTATCCATTTTTACTTAACTCATATTTGATCAACCCATATCCGACTCAACCCGTTCGTTTGCTACTCCTAATTGGGTCCAACTCGCAAATTTATACGCTCCAATTCAGTTCAACCCGATCATTTAATACCCCCTATATCATCATCCCATGACCACGAATGACCTTGAAGGTGATTTTGTGATATTATTTCGCAAAATCTGGTTCGCGTTGTTTCAAAAACTGTTCTGGCTGTGAAAGGTTTGAATTAATCTTATAAGAAGACACGAGTAAATTACCAACACCATTTCATTAAACCTCTATGTTTGCCTGATCATGAGAGCTTACAGTCGCCAAAAAATTTAACTGTAACGACAGAATGAAGATGACAAAATAATAGTAGTTAGTAGTGCCTAATAAGTGGCATTTCTGTTTCTTCAAAAATCATAAAATGGAACATATACGACTACTCTATTCAAACTGTTCCCAGTCCTCGGTCACTATAGTAGTAGAAGGTGGTCTAAGAGATGGGGTGCTCAGGTTCAGGCTTCCAACCCCAGATGCAGGTCCAGGAGGTGGGGCGTTCAGTCCTCCCACCACAATTGCAGGTCTAGGAGGAGGTGAGGCGTTCAGTCCTCCAACCATAAATGCAGGTCTAGGAGGAGGTGAGGCGTTCATGCTTCCAACCCCAAGCACAGGTGTAGGAGGTGGTGGGGCGTTCATGCTTCCAACCCCAATTGCAGGTGTAGGAGGTGATGGGGCGTTCAGTCCTCCAACCACAACCGCAGGTCTAGGAGGAGGTGAGGCGTCCAGTCCTCCAACCCCGAACGCAGGTGTAGGAGGTGGTGGGGCATTCAGTCCTCCAACCACAAGCGCAGGTGTAGGAGGAGGTGAGGCATTCAGTCCTCCAACCACAAGTGCTGGTGTAGGTGCTGGTGGGGCATTCAGTCCTCCAACCACAAGCTCAGGTCTAGGAGGTGGTGGGGCGTTCGGTCCTTCACCCGCAAGTGCAGCTCTAGGAGGAGGTGAGGTGTCCATGCTTCCAACAACAAGTGCAGGTCTAGGAGGTGATCTCTCCAGGCCTCCAACCCCAGACGCAGGTCTAGGAGGTGCCGTGTTCATGCTTTCAACCCCAAGCACAGGTCTAGGTGGTGGTGGGGCATTCAGGCTTCCAGCCTCCGACTCAAATGTTTCCCATTGAGTAGTCACTGACACGGCATTACTGCTGTTGATAAAGGGATTGCAATTTCTTGCCTTTACTGCATCCATTGTCTCTACTAAGCTTTGGACACGACGCACCTGGAAAAGGGAGCAAGAACTTGACATTATAGTGCACTGATCATCAATATGTGCAATCATGCAAAAACCCAAATGGGCACAAGCGGCAGGTTTTCTCTAGAAGCAAGTATTAAATGCAGCCGTTAACAATGCTCCACTTTTCTAATTATATTCACAACACATATCTCAAATATGAAGGAAAAGTTTCTAAACATAATGTGTACATTAGGAAGACAATGAAAATTACCATTTACAGTTAGTTTAGACTATTAATAATTGATAGAAATGCATTAGTTATGCAATTCAAGACAGATAGCCAACAAAACATTTCAGTTAGGGGCCAAAAGTTAGAATAATTAAAGCCAAGACTTGCAGGAAGTTTGCAATGTATGCAGACAAAGAGAATACTGTGATCGAATAAATAAATATCAAGGAATAAGATAGATCATGATCTGACTTTTCCAGCAAAGTGACGGATCAAGTCATACACTGAGGGAGTTTCCGACCAAATATTTCCTTTGTTCATGCATAACCAAGCCAATGAAAAGTGACCTTTAACCAGCCTATACACGAAAATTATAAAGAGACCCAATTTGATCCCAAACCTACCATCTATAGATATACTCTGATTTCACAAAACAGCTTCTCTATCTAGCAAAGGTAGAGGTAAAGTCTGGGTATATCCAATCCTCCCCAGACTCCACTTTTGGACTAGATATGTCGTCGTTGATGATTTCACAACACTTAAGCAGTAACGATGTTTGGCCACTTCTCCATATGAGTGATTAAAGACATCCTAAATGGTACATTTAATTCCACCTTCCGTTGATCTCAATATCAAATTAGGTTTGGCTGATTTAACAATACTGTCAACTAGGAGTCGCAACTGACTTAACTATTTGCACTTTAGCTCAATATAACTTAAATGGGGGGTTCTGGGATTGGCTGTGCACTTCCCCCATAGGAAAAGGGGAATGGAGAAAGTGCCTGCAAATCATACCACGATGGTAAAAGAGCATGTTTCCTTCATATAAGATGGAACATAGCCATTCTCAGCCTTCTTCGTATTCAACTGGAAAAATAACTAGATCTTCAAGTACATTTTCCTAGCCTCCCCCACCATCCATTCATAGGGGCTTCCCTTGATTGTTGGGACCACTCTATTAGAAGCAAATTCATACTAAATTTGAACTAGGTCACTTGGTCCCTTCACAAATTCATCAAGTTGTTAATTTTTACCAATTGTTTATACTATCTACAGACGATATTGTGTTGATTGATCAATTGAGCAAGTAATCAACAAAAAATCATTTGAAGTTGTATAGAAATTTACCTTTGAGAATAAGAGTTCTAAGATATGTTGACATATGATGGGATATATGCACTACAGGTTTAGCAAAGATAATAAGAGTAGACTTGATGTACGATAAACAGGATTGCAAGGCATAAAGTAGATACTTTAGATATCTCAGCTCAATGTTTCTGGACAATGGTATGATAGATCAAGATGTAACAAATACATTGAAATGTACAGTTGGAATGGATAACTGCTATCAAAGTGTTCGTCCATATATATATATATATATCACTGGGTACCTGCTACCTCCCATCAACACAGAATAACTTTGCCCACCATTATTTGTTTGTCATAGTTGCAATTTAAACCTGAGATCTCATGGTTCTCCTCCTACTCCATTGACCACAAGGCCATACCTTTAGGTATAGTGGTAGTCCAATATTTGTTTGGAGACTTGTTAATCTCGCTTCGGGATTTGTATGTCAATACAAAAAGTAGTGAATCTCTAGGGTTGAAGATTCCAATTTATCAAATATTGGAACGCAACAGTCTAAAGGAGTGAAATGAATAATAATAATTCATATAGTCGACCTACCTAGCTTAAGCCAGTTATTGTAGTTCTTTTCTTGCATATACTAGAGGAAGCATCTTATTTCCATCGCAAGTTTTCAATAGACATAGCTATGAATTTTCAGGGTCAGTTTGGTTTGCTTTTCACCTAAAAAGAAATCAAGCCCACTATATCTGTTTGCTAAAAATGCAAACCAAATCAAAGAAAGTCGATCTTTTTGCATCAGTTTTATATTAGTTTTTTTGTTTCTTTACATGAAACACAAATTTAATATATTCAATCTATAAGAGCATATTTAGAAAGAATTGCACAAACGAACATTATGTACATGAACATATTTATGCAAAATTTCACGCGAAAAGAAATGGAAATATTATAATTAGGCTATATACGATGTGATGTTAAAGACAAAAACCACTGGTAAAGATGCACATATGACACACCTTAGCACCTTGACGCCTACACTAAAGTGTCAATTAAATGGATGAAGTGTACAACTCAAGCTTCACTAAGCTCCAAGGCTAAAACAAACTTTAAGCAAGCCTTTAACAACAGAGGTTGCTTCAACGTAAAGGAGATCAACACACGGATTTTCCTTTTCTCAATAATTTACCTCAAGTAAGAAAAGATATTTATAGATGGCAAAACCATATGAATTAATAGCATGGAGGAACAATCTTTTGCTAGTTAATTCACTCATTAACTGTTGTAAAATCCAATCACCATGGATGTATCATGGCCGCTGATAACACCATAATAATAATTTTTACTGAAGAAGGAAAGCTGCTGAGCTAAATTGATAAAATATGCAACATATAAGCTTTGCAGACAGAATACCCTCATCATCCACCCACCGCCTTTTTAACAGAAGCTTGTACCGTCTCTTTTTTTTTTTTTTTTTTTCAAAAAAAAAAAACTATAGTGTTTGGACCAACTTGAGCACACCTTGACTAATGGCACAGGTTACCTGCTACTTCCCACCAGCACAAGTATTGGGTAAATTATCCGGCAAGGCTTGGAAAAAGGGGAGGAAATCACCTAATATTTTTCTCTTAGTCCGGATTGAGTTTGAGATCTCATAGTTCTCAATCCATTTCATTGATCACGAGCCACACCCTTCAGTAACATCTCTCATTTTCTTTTAAAAAATAAAGCTTGTTTTGCCTCTGGATTTCCATATAATGATAAAATACTAAAAGAATTACCTTAAAAGGCAAGTTTCATCATCCACTCAGCTTTTGTTTGAGCCAAAGCGTGTTACATTTCCCCCTCTTTAATAAATAAAGCTTGTTTCGTCTCTTGATTAACTATAAGAATAACATGCCGAACGAATTAATCTAAAAGGCAAGTTTATGGGATTGACTGTTGGGGCTTAAGTCCAACATATCTACAGGATGTGTTCAGAGACATAGATGCTAAGGTATACATGCAAACATACAATATTAGACAATTAAAATTAATCACTTTTGGCAAAATGAGAGAAATTTTGTTTGAGACGGTTCCGTTATATCCTTCGTCAACCTCTAGATACATCGGTCAGTAGGTACAAGACAATGTGAGTAAAAGGTGTTGAAAAGGAGACAAGATAGACTTAAACTCTCATGAAAGGAAGTTCTCTAAAGACCTATAACCTCTTGAGTCCATGCAGACCTAGCAAAAAGAAAAGGGCAGAATGGAAAAAAGAGATCTAAAGCGGAGACACCAATTAGTTGGGATTAAGTTTTAGTTATGCTAGTACGTCTCTTTTTGTCCATTGTTTTCTAAGAGCCCCTTAGTCCTGCCAGTAGCAAAATATAGAGAACTTCAGGTACTCCTTATTTTTAATCTATACACTACTGCAATGAGATGAACTTAAAAAGAGATTATGCATACCGCCTCGAATCTCCAAACTTTGAGGGCTTGACATTATGTGGTTCTCTACACATGATTAGCAAAGCTATTCAGTTTTTTTACACAAATAAGTCACCAGAATTGAAACTAAGTGCAAGCTAGGTGAAGGACATCAAATACACTTCAAAGTCTAGGTAGTGGCATATCGCAACAGTACACAGTCAAGCTAGCATAAAATCTTAATAGTCTAGGAAACAAACCTCCATCTTTCTTTGTACTTTTCCTTCTCCTTCAGCCTCAATGCCGTCCAATTTCAGCAGCTGCCTCATCAGCATCTCTGTCAAAAATATAATATCCTTGTCCTCAACATTGGTACCACCGCACACGACTGCTTGTACAGCAGAGACCTGTTATAATGAAGACCAATGTAAGACTTCAAATTAAGAGATGATGGTGTCATTAGACACCTTACGACAAAAGGAAATCAACCTGCTCTGAGAGCTTATCCACTTCTGTTCTCACTTCAGCAACAGCTTCAGCTCCTCTTGATATTTCAGTGGTAACCCTAACCACGTCGGGAATTTTATCCTCACCCGTTTCTTCCTCCAGAACTAAAACTTTGGAATTGTCTTTCACGCCAACCAAGTGCAGATATTCAGAATCTTCTTTTTCTTTTCCCCGGAATAGAAGTTTTTGCACCTTAGGCTCCAAACCAATTATTGAGGAAAGGATATTTTTTACTTCACCTGTATCCAAATTTGATCGACATTAAATGCTTAGAACACCTCAAGCATAGCAAGAGAGTATTGTGGCCAACTTATAACATGCCATGTACAAATGTAGACGATGCAACAGTAATTTAACATCAACTAATTTTAGTAAATCCAAATAAACTACTAGTTTCACTAAATTGACACTAAAGGCTATTACATTTACTAAATTGATTCGAGTTAGTAAAAGCTTACACACACTGAAACACCGCATAGATCACAGGTAACAATGTCTTAAACATTGTTTCGGAGCACTATAAGCGCTCTCATTTTGTTGTGATAAAATAAAAAAGAAAAGGGTAAAAGCTTAAGCAGGCATGGCGGTGTAGTTGATCATCATTATAAACACTTTTCCTCATCCTAAAATGGGATAACTACCATTCCATTTCCTCCTATTCTAATTATAAAACTACCTTGCAGATATATGGGAACAAGATATGAAACAACAATGTGGCCCAAAGGTTGATGAAGCTCAAATGAATCATGGGAGGCAGTTCAATTCCAATGAAGTAAGAAGCCCTGGTTGACTTCTTTCAATCTATCTAAGCCTTAGCCTTGGTGGGAGGATACAGGTCCCAATGAAATAGTTCAGATGGGTGCAAGAGCAGCTTGACATCATTATTTATTAAGAAAATGAAAGAAAAAGGAGGAGATGACACTTTTTAGATACACTATCAACTGAACTGAGAAACCATGGATAGATAGATACATTTCAAGTCCTATTAAGGGT
Organism: Solanum medicagineum; assembly: GCA_026153255.1. Taxonomy (NCBI): domain Eukaryota; kingdom Viridiplantae; phylum Streptophyta; class Magnoliopsida; order Solanales; family Solanaceae; genus Solanum; species Solanum medicagineum. The sequence continues at coordinate 19,537,172 of JAPFFP010000002.1, read as the reverse complement.
GGAGTGGTCTTGGGCATGTTTACTCACCCAAAATCCATTTTTTGACTGTTTTAGCTAAGTTCTGAGAATTAATTCACGTATATTCATCTGTTTTTGAGCATAATTGAAGTAGATGAGCTAATACATGTGATAGATGTGTTTTAGGTCAAAATGCAGCAAGAGTTGACCCAAAATAGCAAAAGGAACAAGACCCGAGCATTATAGATGATCGAGGCATGAAATAACAATGAAATAAAGGGGTCTGTGGCACTCAGAATGCAACCAGTGATGGGCCCGGCGCCACAACTGTCACCAAACTCCGGAGGATGAACATCCATCCCTGGGCCGCGATGAGAAGCACATTGTGGACCAGTTTCTGTGTGATGGGGGCCATGCCACAGACCTAGCTTTCAGCGGAAATCCATTTTAAAATTGAGGCCAAGTCCTACTAGGAGGAGTGGTTATTTTCTACCATTATAAAGAGAAGGAATTGTTTGGGTGGGGAGTTATTGATCACTTTTTGGCGACCCATATTATGGGGAGAACTGAGAAGACCCCAGTATCAAGGTTTTTACTTTTCTATTCTTCAATTTAGTACAAATAACATGAATTCTTACAAGTACTGAGTTTTAATTTTATATTTTTTCTCTTCATCTTGATGTTGTTTAGTTATTACAGTTCTACAAATACAGTGCAAAAAGTTTTTTTCAAAAAGATGAAGAAATATAGCGAAAAGTTAATGAGTATCTAAACACCATAACAAGGGTTATGGGACCTAGAATAGGAATAAGGATAATGCCTTAAATCTTCACATGAAGGTGTTGATCATTGTGCATTAATGGTTCTTTCGTAAAGATTTTTTTTTTTTTTTGATGGCTGCAAACACTGAAACTTGCCTAAATTTTAAACTTGCTTGACAAAAGAAGTTAAGATCAAGAAAAAAACTAGTATCAGGGATTTAAGGCTATCAACTCCATCTGAATGAGTTAAGCAATGAATTATCCGTTTAAATTACAACACCTAAGGAACCACAGCTCTAGTTCTTCTTTAATAATTGCACTCAAATCAAACATCTTCATAGACTATAAATAATTCAAATTCCCAATAAACCCCATTCGAAACAGTGATCATAAGATCGAACTACTGCATAAATTGTAATTCCTCCCCAAAATCCCTATGGGATTCGACATCGACCACTTTACACCTTCTTAAAAGGTGTAATTTTGAGCTACATCCTGCAGCCACCGTAGTAGTTACGTTTTTTGGCAGAACCCAATAGTTTTGGCTAAACCCTATAAACAAATTAACTTAACATGTATAACCAAGTAAGCAAAAAGGATTGCAAAAATTAAAATTGTAGCTCCACCTCTGAATCCAACAAGTACCAAGCACCATAGAACAGACAAACTCATAAACATACGTCATTTACACGAACAAAATGGAGAATCCCGCTTTTGGACCTCAACAGATAACCCCCAGAAAAAAAGCTGAAAAAAAGGAAGATTACCAAAGGTGAATTCATGGGGCACAGGGAGATCGAAATCTTGAGAAGCATATGACACCTTGACAGTGATAGTGGGATTAGAAGAAGGATCATTTTCTCTCTTCTGAACAAGCATGCCGCTAGGCCTAATTTCCCAGGCAGCTCCATCGCTGCTACTGTTATTGATTGACCCTTTCATCCCCAGAATCGATCTCCAAAAACAGTGATGAATTTGAAGATTATTTGACAAACAGGACGACCAGGGAGAGTACACGGAACTGTGATTTAATTTTAAAAATAAAAGTATTCTATGTTAAAACATAAAAACGAGCATGAAGCCTAATCTAATTTCAACTTTTTCTTTTCCTTAAAATATTCTATCTTGGATAAAATTATTTTTCATTATCTTTTTAATTTATTACTTTTATTTTTTATTATTTAGTTTCAACATTCATTTTGGATTAGAATTTCTTTCTATTTAGAATTCATTTTTGATCTACGACTATTCTATATAAATAATTGGCTAGTCTATGAAGGAAAGAAAGGAAAATTATTTTAATATTTAATACTTTAAAATTAATTAAAATTTAAATTATCTTTGTTAATAAATGTATGTAATATAACAAATTTTTTTAAAAAAATTCAATAAAATTATGTTGGAAATATTAAACTACTCTTTTTATATTTAGAATTTTTTTTCACATTAAATTTTAATCAATTAATTATTTAACTTCTAATTATTCAATTTCAAATTATCACTTTATGTATTCATAAACTATTAATATATCTATATATTAAGTATTTAAATTAATTTTCTCATCCTTGCTGATTCACAATAGATTAAACTATTGCATCAAATTAATGATATTTATTTAATTTTATTTACATGAATATTATATTTATTTTATCAAGAACTATTTATATACAATATTTACTTGGTACAAACACACGTGCACGTACACTGAACTAACTTAAATAAAATGAATGAAACGATAAATTAAAAAATAATAATAAGATAACAAAGTAATTAGACTAAATCAATCATTACACAAATATAAGTTTTTGTCATTATTTAATGATGACCTTAAATGATACAATATACTCCCTCTATAAGCTAATGCACCCATATTAAAAAAGATATTCAAAGACAAATTTTATATCATATTTTTCACTATTTTCCTTTATAAAATTATAAATATATAGTGTAATTTATTTTCTAAACAATGTAAAAGTTCAATAAATGAAAGAACAAATATGAAAAAAGTTTCAAACATTCATCTTAAACTTTAAAACATTCAACTATTTTTAACCTGAAAAAAACTCTCAAAAATTTAATTAATTTGAGACGGAGAGAGAAATTTAAAGTAACACCCAAAACAAACATTGTATTTTACCCTCTTAATAATATACTATAATTATGTGCCTGTATAAAATATGCTCTAATATTACATGTTGAAAAAGTATTAAGTTCTTTATGTTCATTGTGGTCATTCTGTATATCTCATGTATAAATGAATATGCTGTATGTATATGTCTGGTATTTTGAATAATATTGTTTTGGGAATTAATTTTCAGGAAAATTTGGCAATTAATTTTATTAATTACCGACTCAATCAATAAAAATAACTAGTAGATAAAGTTAGTCAGGAGGAATTAAGATCTCTTTAGGTTATTTTATAAAATAAATAGAAGATTAATATTTTACTTTAATTCTTATTCTCCACACTTTGTTATTTAAAATTTTGACCTCGATAAGTTATCATGTTATTCTAAGTGTTTTTCCGAATATTTTTAGTTTGATCAAATTTTGTCTTTCCTGAATTTATCTATAGCCAATCTCTCATACTTTTGGAATGAAAAATCTGTGCATCTTCTCATCACATATATGAATCATCTTAATATTGTTTCCCATATGTTGTCTTCAACTAACATCACTTCAGCTTGTCTCGAATATTCTCATTTTTAATCTTATCTCTCCTAATATACTTATACATCCATCACAAGACTCTCATGTTCCGAATGAAAGTTTTTGACTGGCAAAACTATCTTCCATGCAATATAGTTGGTCTCTCAACTATTTTATAGGCATCTTCTTATCACACAAGACTCCGAAAGTGAATCATCCACCTTTCACTATATAGTGAGTGACATCCTCGTCAGTCTATCCATTTTTCTAGATTATAGACCAAAAATACTTGTGTATCAAGCTACACTTCCATGTTCTCATATGTCATATCACTAAATTTACACTCCAAGTATTCATTCTCGATCATGCTCAATTTGAACTCTTATCATTTCTAATAGGTGCTCTAACATTTGCATGAAAATAATGCGATCTGCCTTGCAATGCTGTTCCATTCCTCTAGATTTCTTCTCAAATATCATTTGTATCCTTTTGATTTGATTTTATAAATCTACCAAAAGTTGATAGGATGTCAGAGATTGGATTTAAGACGGAGGAGTAGAAATAGATCAAAGAAGTATTGAGAAGTATTGGGGGAAGTGATCAGACAAGATATTGTGAAACTTAATCTCACCGAGGACATGACCTTAGATAGGAAAGAGTGAAAATCGTAAATTAAAGTCGCATGCTAATAGGTAAGGTTAAGTTAATGTCTAGCCATGAAGTATAGTAAGGTGGTAAAATTTATCCGATGTTGTTGTCATTATTTGTCTATAAATGTTAACCATCTTTGTTCTATTCCTTTTCCTGTTTTCCATATGGGTATGTTGTTTGTTACCAAAAGTTGATAATTCTTCCCACATTCCTGAAAAACAAACACTACCAAGTGATTCCAACAACAGATGTTTAAAGACTTATTTTATCTTAGCTTTCATAGTGTGGATATTATTTGAGCCTTAAATCAAAACATACTTCAATATCTATCTAATCATCCAACAAGCTTATTGAGGTAGAGAATTGAATCTTTGATGATATAATATTTCCTTTCTACACAAAGGTTCTTCAGTTCTGCTATGTGCATTTGTAATTGAAAAGCAACTGATTGGATGACTTCACTATTAAGTAATTTTTCATTTGCACTTGACTTATTTATGTACTTGAAGATGTTTGTTACATAGGAAATCAACTCTGCAAAACACACACACCAGAAGAAGAGAGCAAAAGAAAGTAAAGCTTGAATCTTGATAAGAATGTTGTCGAGCTGGAAGTGGTTGGTATCATTATACACAGACACGCCAATATCAATCCAAGCTTTGTCTAATTTGAATGTCGGCAACAGGGAAAAAGAGGGAATCAACAGTAACAGATACCCTCGGCAAAGTTGCCATTAGACCAATGGATGAGTTAAAAACTCAAAAATGTATGGATAAAGTTTTACACGCAACACTCTGCTACGCAACCTCCACTCCAGGGTTATAAAATGAATTACTTCAATCTTTAGATAAATGTAGCCATACTTGGATCAGCTGATGCAAAACTATAAGTAATCATCAACCAAGCAGATCCTAGCTTGACCAATTACAATATTGGCAACAGGGAAAAAGAGGAAAATCTACAATAAAAAGATCACCTCGGCAAAGTTGCCCTTGTTTAATTTACTATATTTAATCTAGCTCCCAGATAATCAGCATAATTAACAACCACAACAAATCCGATGAATAAATCAGCATAATTAATACACCTTGAGAGCACAGATCAGTTCTTCCATTATGTATACAACCCAACATGCAAATTGAACAGAAAACTAGAAGGAAAACATCCTATCAGAGTAACTATGACAAAAAAGCTTCATTTGGATGTTAATCCATAGCTTTATTTCAAGTCATCATCATTTAGGATCATGTACCAAGAATGCAAAACTAAAAATAAAAAATCGAGCAAGTAAAATACAATCACTTTGATTGACCGGAGGTATACAAGATTCAAGAGACGAGAAGTTATCCGCCATAGTTGAGCTGTGTTAGGGAGGGTTAAAGTTCTGAAGACATAGTGCTGCATTATATACAGAGGGACTCGGGGGCTAGGGTTTTGCCGGACAATTTTGGGAAAAAGGCCCAGCCAAAAAGGGACCCATTTTGAAATATAACACATATAGATTCAATATATTATTTTACCCAAAAAAAATATTTTTGGGCAAATTACACCGAGAGTCACTTCACATAAAATAATTATAAAAAATAGCTCTCATTGTATAAGTATGTATAGTCAGTGTATATTTATATATCATAATGTATATTTAGTGTATATCTCATGTATAAGTAATATACATTATATAGTAGTGTATACTTTCTATAACTTTTTACAAACTATATTGTATAATCATGTATAGTTTCGATAATTTTGGGCTATTTTTTATGTAAAATAAAACATAGGCTACTTCTTTTTTAAACTTTTTACTTTTTTTTTTTTGTGTGTGTATATATATGTAATTTCCCCTATATTTTTATCTTATTATGTAGTGGAAATATAGGTAATTTTACACTCAACACATATAGATACAATTATTGTTTTTATAGGATTTTTTTTTACAGATGATAATTTTGAAAAAAAACACATGATTTTTGTAGGATTATTTTCTTAATTATATATGTTCTTAGCTACTCCCTGGATCTCATGGTATACTACAACACCAATATATTAGTGTGCCTCATTGTATATTACACATATATATGTATGTATATGTATATCTCACATTTTAAGCTGTTATAAATAGATAAGTATAACTCTCCCGTTTCTTACCAAATGTATTTCAAGTCCGAACTTTTATGCCTCTAGTTATCGTGTTACGTAGTGGCATACAAAAGGTTATCATAAATATGATATTAACCATGAAAGTTATGGAGGAGTCAGGAGGAAGGTTTTGAAGGCGTGGGAGTTAAATGTTGCTGAGTTGTGGCCATCACAATATAATATTTTATAACACAAGCAAAGTTTTGGAAGTAGTAACCTAGAGAAATACTAAAATTTATCATAATTTCTAAGGGGTAATCTTACTCATTTCTAACAACTAGGAAACAGTGTGTCAAAGTTCCCAAACAACAAAGGTGAAAAAGTAGTTGACAAGCATCTCGTCTTATTCTTCCTTGAATGGTTAAGGACTTGTTGTCTTGCCAAGCTAGCAGGCAACAAGATTATGTAATTCTTCTAACTTGAGGACTCTCTGATACACTTGCTTGCTCTATGGTCTGGCCTCATGATTGCCCCATCAACAGGCTTTGGCGGAGGGAGCCGTGATGGTAAGGCAGAGATGAAGTCTCCCAAATCATTCAGATTCTGATGTGAAGTACCATCAATCTGCATACCAGCAACTATGTTTTGTTTCATCTCTACTACTCTTTTCTTCGCTTCTTTGCCTTCTTCACTCAACATGAGTTTTCTTATTGTTTTCTCTATCACCGTTCTCTCGATAACATCCAGTTCAAACCCAACCTTATATATTTGACTCAGATACCTTGCGTTCACTAGTTGGTCTGCGAAAATTGGCCTGCATATCATAGGGACTTCCTCCAAAATACTTTCAAGCGAAGAATTCCAACCACAATGAGTGAAAAATCCTGCTACCGCGGGATGTGCAAGCACCTGTTTTTGTGGCACCCATTTCACTATCCGTCCTCTTTCTCCAACCATTTCCTCAAAACCATCAGGCAGTGCCTCAGCACATTGAAACCCAGAGACAGAGCCCGGTCGAATAACCCACAAGAATGGTTGCTCACTATTAGCTAATCCCCAAGCAGTCTCAATCAGCTCTTTGTCATCAATACTCACTAGGCTACCGATGCTGACATAGAGAACAGAGTTAGGAGCTTGTCTTTCGAGCCACTCCATGCAGCTGCTGTCTTCCTCCCGTATGCTAGTCGATGAGGTCATAGGTGCCATTTTGTGAAAAGGGCCTATTGGAAAGAAGGGTACCTTGTAATGTTCCTGAAGGCGTGACAACAGTGAACTCTCCAAGTCTTGCATCGTGTTCATAATAGTAGCCACATATGATCCTTTATCGGTTATTGCTCTACCAAAGTTAACTACGAGTTCTGAAACTGTATTATTGACTACAGAAAGTGGTATATCCTTGAACCTCAAGGGATGAAGATCCGGTAATGGATCCAGCAACTGCGAATCTGGAAATGCAGTGAGTAATCGGTGCAAACTTAGCTAAAGATAGAGTATAATGGAAGAAAAAGATTATAGGCTATACTAATTAGTAGAGAATATATCTTCAGTCATGTTAATATGTGTATTTAAGTCCTATTCTTTCTAGGAGCCTTTTCGTCCTGTTACTTCACTCCGATCCATTTTACCCGTCATTTTTTTCACATCCCTTAACAAAACATAAAATTAAAAATTAATGAGTGAAGTGTGAAATCACACTTAAATTATCTCACTTTTTAGAGTTGAGAGCGTGAGTTCCACACTTAAACTACCACTCAGTAGTTGCATATGTCATACCTTCAAAAGGAAAATAGTTTTCTGGTTGGCGTAGAATGGTGATCATAGAGTGCAAATATGCGGCACTGTAAGCGCGGAGGACAATGCTTGGAATCCCCAGCTGAGTGGCTACATCGTTGACGATGAACATGTTGTTGTCATAAATGACACAAACGAGCTGATCACCTTCCTGTTTTATCATCCTAACGAGGTAATTTCTCAAGGGCGCCTTGCAGTTCTCGTTCATACAACATATAGTCCCTTTGCTCGGGAATGAGAGGTCGATTCCCTTTAATCCGTCATCCATAGAATGGAAGACGAATTCAGGATGATTGGAATAATTCGGAGCATTGTGTTCAGTATGTGCCACAATGATTGAAAAGCCTTGTGAATGAAGAATACTTCCAAGTTGTAGCATTGGTGTTAAATGCCCCTGGAGCAGGAATGGCACCAGTACTACAGTCTGTTTTCTCTTGATTTTCATCTTTGATTTCTATGGTAATACTTTGAGTAATTCACAAATAATACTTCAGTCGTGATGGACACTTTTGTAAAAACTATTTCAATATTGTAAAATGTTTCATTTGAATTAAACAAGTTTTTTCTAATTAAAATTAAAGTTACAAAAATCAACCAAATCAATTAATAATACTAGCAAGTTATTTAGGAAAACATAAAAGAAGATAACTAAATTAGAAAGGCAAAAAAAGAGGAGAAAACGTGAGGAGAGAGAGAAAGGGGCACCAAACCAAGTATAGTGGATGTCCTTAGTTGAGGAAACAATGATGCTTATTTATAGGCCAAAAGGTGTGATATTTTCTTGACAAGTGTCAAATTAATGGTAAAATATTATATTTTTATGAATCAATAATTGGCTATTTTCTTTTTTTTGATCTATCACATTAAGATAAATATATTTTTATGTATCAATAAAAGCCAGCATAAAAAATAATTAAATTAGAAAAGCATAAAAAAAACTATTACTTGGCTTTTTTATCTATAATAAAAAAAATAATTAAATTAGTGACAGCAGAACAAGCATCTTGGAAGTGTTGTTGTGGAAAAAATGATGCCAAAAGATGTGATATTTATTTATTCTCTTGATAAGTGTCAAATAAATAATGGTAAAAGATTGAGATGCTATTACTTAATATACTATTACCTTAATACTTCTCCATAAAAAAATAGGGCTTCTCAAATACACCTTTAATTGGCTTTTTTAAAATATATTTTAAAATTAAACAACTTTTGAAATAAACTGTTTTGTTTACAAATCAGCAGCTTTTACTCAGATTTTGTATCTGTACGAAGAAATTTTCTAAATATCTATAAACATTATCTCTACCTTCAATTATTATTAATATTGTTATGTATAAATCCTATAAAAAATTTCTAGTTTTGAATTCTGTCTTCGCTTGCTGCTTGATATTGAAGAGTATTGAGTTTTTTGGATTCTATTTTAAATAAATAAGTAAATTTAAACTGTAAATGATTATATTGAATTATTTTCTCTGAGATTTGTCATTTTTTTAACCTCCTTATGCTATCACAATAATCATAGATGGGCACATGGAAAATATTAACTAATTAACAACATATTTAAATATCTTATATATACATAAAAGAGCATTTTGGGACTGCTGATGTGGCAGCCTAAGAAGCCCATGAGGGTATCCTAGGCGCAGCTGACACTTGGACACTATTGCTAGCCCCTAAGCGGATCACCCAGTCTCTTTGCCATCGTTCAATCAATTCATCAGCGAAAGATTCAATACAGTAGTCAACTAACAAAAGATAATATGAATAAATATCTCAAAGAAAGGAAACGGGAATCAAACCATCCCAACACTATCCATCAAACCGTCTATGTCTACAAAGCCTCTATAACTAACATCTAAGCAGGCACCATGACAGGCCATGGGTACCATAATCGAAAGACATACTGACATATAGATAAATAAATAAAAATCCTCCAAATGCTGGGGAGGACTCACCATGGACTGGAATCAAAGCTCTGAACCTCAACGATTGGGCTGTTGAAGTCCTCTGTCTACAGTATCTGCATCATAAAATGATGAAGTGCCAAAGGAGCGTTAGTATGTGGAATGTACTGTATGTAAAACGGGCTAAAGGAAAAGGAAATGTTATGATAATCTCTCATCAATCACTCAACCTCACCGTAGAGTAAGAGACAAGACTCTATCACCTCAATATCCATCAAACATCAAACCATCACATCACATTGGAGTTCTATCCTCATAAAACCTATCTAGGAGTTTCTTGGACCTACACCCATCACCTATGAGCCGGTGACAGTATAACGAAGCGATGTCGTTGCGGCATCATCAGGGGTTTACAATAATAGTAAGTCCTCTTGTGGGACTAAGGAAACATCCGTTCTCACGGTCCAATCCTCTGCTACACTGGCCACATAGGTAATGAGTGCCAGTGAGACTCACTCTTACTCATTTCAGTGCTCAATACTCCTCCTAGGACTCGACATGCTCATAAGTCCATTAATTCATCAAGGGTTCCTATCGCTCGACCGCTACGGGCAAGACTACCTTTTCAAATTCAAGGGAATGTATTCATCTGATTCTACCAGTATAATTTTAGCTATCACATACATCAACACTCATCACCTCAGGACTCATACTCAACTAAACATCACATTCAGACCATCAAGGCTCTAGACATCCCCCTAAGTTCATTGTTCAAGTGTTTACATAGAGAATTTGCAAGGGTTAAACCATAATCACATAGTAATAAAGATATACAGTAAACAATATACGTGAGGATCATCAATTTAGGATGTAAAGAATAGTTTAAAGCATAAAATCAAGAACTCAAGATAATATTCAAGAATTATATGCTAAAAATCAAGAAACTTTCAAGAATCGCAATTCAAGACTTTTCGAGGATCAATTATACATCCTAACTCTATCTTGGGCACATGGAAGAACAATCCAATGCTTTTGGGTAACCTTTACATACCTGAGAATGAAGATTTCTTCAAGGAATCGAATCTTTTCTGGGAATCCTCACTTGTCTCTCCTTTTCTTCTTTCCGACTTAGCGTAAGAATAATAAAATTAGGGTGGTTTTGGGTTTTAAAATCCTTTTGTACATAATTACATCTAAAAATTATATTGGGGATATAAAAATACATTGGGAAAGACGTTATTGCCCTTCCCGATTTAAAAAGAAAAAAACAGCTCCCCATGCTCTAGTGCGTGACGCGCACTAGTGTATTTATACACAATTTCGCGAATTTCAGTTCTCGTCGATTTTTTTGAAAAATAGACAAGTATGGTTCCGCGTCCTCTCCGCATCGCGGAAGGGGCGAGAAAACCCCACTGTTTTAAGCATTCTTTGAAAAAAATAATTCATATTTTTTGCGATAAAGCCGAGTTGAGACCATTTTCTGACTTAGTTTTTCGCACTGATCGCAAATCCAATCTCAGATTTTCCACCAGAGCTTGGGAAGATACATTGTGCGCATAACAAAATTTAGGGGTATTTTAGTAATTTCACAGGGTGTTACAAGTACTTACCATTCTTGAAAATTGTTTTAAAAAATTTTCCTGAAGATTCAATGATAATAACTATTAAGCCTAAAATTAGCAAAAAAAATAAAATTCTCTTATGTTATTCAACAACCAAATTTATTTCTAACATGTTTATTCACCTAATAGTTATTATTTTAAAAAGTCGCATTCCTTTTTGAGTGACCATTTCTAAGATGTTCACTAAATTAATAGTTATTATTTCAAAAAATCACACCCCTTCTCGATTCACCATCTGATAGATCAACTCTTCACTAATTTTACAACCTTTTTACTTCTGCATATATAGTTGGAGTAGCTACATTTTGAACCAAACGAGCATTTGCATTTGCAACTTTTCCATATCAATCCTAAAAATATTCTTCCTTTATTTCCTTGCAACCTTGGATATTGAATAATTGTTAGTACTAAATATATAAGCTAGCTAAAAAGACAATTAGATGAAACTTCTAACTCTTGCTTACACATGCTAATATTGTTGCAAAATGAGCTTTATAATATGAAAAAAGACAAAAATAATCCACCAAGGAAGAGAAAGGAGAGTAACTGACACCAAGATCATCCACTGAGTAATAGATTTGATTTTGGTAAGTACTCTTTACAAGGCTCGAATTTTATGGACGTAATAGTTTTTTGACCATCTTTTCTGAATTATTCATTCCTATTTTAAATTTAAGTTCATATCATAAGTATTCATATTAAGTATTTGGGAGGTGGAGAATGATTTGTAGGTTATGAATGTATTAGCCTTTTAATGAGATATGAAATGGTATTAAGTGTTCACTACATTCTTTCAAAAGCATCATCATTTTTTTGTATTGTTTATGTAAATCTGCTTCATTTAGAAGAGTTGTGCATTTGGTGTGTGTCTGTGTACGTGCATATGATTATGAGAACTAACAACATTTTAGTGAAAGTAACGAGGGAGAAAGCCAATGAAATTTGATGACACCCAGTATCAAAAAATTGATGACAACAAAGTTCCATTGCTATACGAAATCAAAAAAGAAAACAAAATTACCTAATAATCATTCATAAGGTTAGTGAGGCAGGTTACCATCGTTCGCGCGATTAATTTACCTAGGTGTATATCATAAATAACAACAAATTATATTAAAAAAAATAAATGACAAAAATTTATATATCATAAATTTTTTAAGATAATTTCATAAAAATGTAAATATTACATCTTTCATGATAAATTTTTTCTCATTCCATGAACTCTCATTATTTTTAAAATTTACATATCATTGTTTCATGAAAAATAGTATTATTTTGTTCGTAAAAGGTTATTTTTCTTTCATTTTTTCTCCACTTGAATTGAACACGTAGAAAAATATTTATTCGTATTTCTCTTCCACTAATAAAACATAAAGGTTCCACCAGGTGGTTTCCTATTCCTTTGCCATAATAAATAAAAATACAAAGGCCTTGTCAGCCCCCATAAATGCGCACTCCCCCGGGCCTATTTTCTTTTTAACACCATGTAACTTAATATGATATAAAAAATTATATTTTAAAATAATATATAAATATTTATTTGATTGAAAATAGTTTTTTAAAGTTAAATTGACTTTTATTAAAATAAGATAATATTTTTTTGACTTGAAATGAAACTTAGAAAAATAAATAAAATTTTTGAATCTTATAATTTTAAAATTAAAAATATATAAAATATATTAAAATATTCTTTAATCTCTTAATTTCACAATCTAAAATATGTTATGTAAAAATTTAAAATTAACGAATAATCAGGAATATATATATATATTATTTCAAAACAAACAGCATAAGTATAATATATTTCTTTTAAAAGGAACTCCTTCTCATGCTGCCATAATAATCATAAATGGGCACATGGCAAGTATTACGTAATTAACAACATATATTTAAATTTAAACTTTGGAGATTGCTACGAAAACCGACAAAATTTCAAATCTTCAGAATATAATAAGTAAAAAAAATAATCTTTACTGTATATAATAAGTTGGTGATTAAAGGTGAACGAGAATACCAAACCCATTAAGGTGATGACATATGATTTTATTATGGGTCGGAGGAAGAAATTAATTAATTAATTAATTTAATCATCAATCAGTGCTATATATGAAGTCAGCTGTTTCTAGGATTTCAAATTGCAAATTTTAAAAATATAAAATTTAATTTATAGGTTACATTTTGTAAATAAGAAAAATTATTATTTTGAATTGTGTAAAAGGAAAAAAGACATGTTCGTGATAAAAAATTATTTGTATCATGTGACATTATGACAACAATATTTTTTATGTCATTGAGTCGCGCACCCATGCTAAACCCAATGACAATAACCATTAAACGAAGCATGCATTTAACGAGTGCAAACAGATTAAATACAGTTAAAAAGCTAAGTCTTCATTAACTCTGAAAATCTATCAATAAAAATGCAAAATAAATTATTTCTAGAATTTGAAATTCATTATATCAGAACTTCTTTATAAAGGTCTAAGATATGATGAATGAGGATGCAGTCCAAAGCAATAATGTCAATAAGGTCTAAAAGGTCTTAAGTTCAAACAGAGGGGATCAAAATTAAGATGAACCCATGATAACCTAAAGCAACCTTAAATTTGACGATATGCGATTTCCTAATTAAGGTCTCTCAATAGTCACATGAAGTGGCTCTGTACTCAATAAAAAAAAGTGTATTATCTGTATGTAACCATGTGCATTGATAGGATCACACAACAATTTCCGATAAATATGACATGAACATAAAACTACACTATAATAAGGTAATATCTTACCTATAAATAATGGTGGTCTTACTTTATTTTGTTGAGAAGAAGATGGAGAGAGAGGGAAAAAAAAAAGAAGTATGGATAAATATTGTAGTGTGTAATGAAGTATGCAATATTGAAAGATAGAGTTGAGACAGAGAAAATGTTTTAAGTTTTTACTATATTCACTATACAAAAAAGAGAGTAATTATATGTTGAAGATGTAGGGACCGCACGTGCCCAAACCCCAACCTCGCATTAGTATGATATTATCCGCTTTGGGCCAAAACCTCACGGATTTATTTTTGGGCACCTTCCAAAATGCCTCATACTAATGGAGTTGTGTTCAACCTTATAAGTTGGTCATTTTGTCTTTCCACAACCAATTTGGGAGGAGTTTGCATACCCAACAAACCTCCCCTCAAACTCTGATCACACATAATCTTGTGACCTCCCCTTCAGCAATTATCGATTTTAGATCTGACACCATCTTGTACCGCTGCAACAACCTGCGGGACACGCCACCCGACCATCTTTTATTTCTTGTCGGGAAGACTTTCGACACAAGGCATTACCACAGAACTCCACATTGCTAGGTTACACCATCTGATCTGCCAAATCATCTTGTACCGCCGTTATCACTCAACGGGACACGCCGCCTGTACCATCATTTTACAGGAAAACTTTCAATACAAGACACCCTTGCAGATCTTTGGTCATGTTTTCACACCGAGAACTCCGCACGCGTCGGTCTATCCCTTCGGTCCTCTGAACTTTGGCTCTGATACCACTTGTAGGGACCACAACACCCCAATCTCGCATTAGTATGATATTGTCCGCTTTGGGTCAAGCCCTCACGGATTTATTTTTGGGCACCTTCCAAAAGGCCTCATGCTAATAGGGTTGTGTTCAAACCTTATAAGTTGGTCATTTTGTTTTTCCACAACCAATGTGGGAGGAATTTGTATACCCAACAGAAGAGAGGTGTTCTTTTATGGAGCTTTGGACTCTTCAACTAATCTGGAGTTGTTTGAGTGATACAACATTGTTGGGTTGTTGTATCTTGGAGGGAACAAATTAGTGTATTACTGTTGGATCAGTGTACGTGGACTATACAGCAGTGAGCTTGAATCTCCTTAAAGAGAGCGAGATATCCACGCCTCAGCCTCTAAATGAATTTTTATTCAATTTTATCATTTTATTTTCAACCATAATTTACTCTATTTGTGGTATATTACACCAACACTTACCACTCCACCATCATCCTTGTTGGTTAATGTTACTTATTTAATTATTCTCCCCTATATCCAAATCATTCTGTTTCACAAGTAGTCACTTATCCTCTCCTATAGCCAAATCACTCATTAGTTGGACTGAGTCCGTGAAGCCAAAGAGTGAATTAACACTTAATGGTCACTTTGACTCAGCATACAAACAACTACTCTTTTTTATTTCTAGATAATAACACTTGATTGATTATATGCTTTTTATGGTTAGTACTTAGTAGTTACTTATCTTTCTCTCCTCAAATCATCTCCTTATTATTGTCAGAACTTCGCCATACCAGAAACTCAAATGAGCAGCGAGTGGCTATTAAAGAAAATAATTAACACTTTCTCTTACTTGTTAAAGTCAAGGAGAAGAAACTATAGTCTTAGAGAGGTTTCCGGAAGACTCTAGAACATTGTGGATAGCTCTTGAAGTTCCTTGGAAGACTCTAGAGAAGTGTAGAATTCTCTAGAGATGTGTGGAACTCTCTAGAGATGTGTGAAAAAACTCTAGACATGTGTGGAGCTTGAAGGAGGATCCCGGAAGATTCTAGAATTGTATAGAAATATCTTATAGTCTTTAGTTTTCTCTAGAGTTGTATGGAAGATTCTAGAGAGAGGACTAAAGTGTAAATAAGTGAGAGACTTGTAAGTAATTATCACTTACACTTTGGCCCCTAGTTAGTAGTATAAATAGGAGGGCCACTCATTTGTACCAACCAAGAAATCATCCAAGAAATTGTAAAGCATTCCTCCAAGTATAATAAAAATAAAAATTTGTTACTTAGCTTTGCCCTCATTAATAAAACACTCTTACCCACTCATACTCAACACGTGGTATCAGAGCAGGTTGGTCAGAGACCGATATATTAGAGCTAGCACTTTGAAGAAGTCATATTGATGGTGATGTTGTAGTACGCGGTCAGGGACCGGAATACAAGGAGTATCCGTTTAAGTCACAATCAGGGACTGCAGACACTCTTGGTCAAGGACCAAATTTCAGGTACGTGCCGGGCACTAACCTTTTGGTATGGCGAATTTTAATCTTCCTACTAACTCGCTAGAAAAATTAAATCATGATAATTATAGTACTTGGAGTATGCGTATCAAGTACTATTTGATAGGACAAGATTTATGGGAGATTGTTGGTGGTGAAGAAGTAAGTCCGCCACCTGAGAAAAAGTTGTTAAAGAAATAGAAAAATAAAGATGGCAAGGCTTTGTTTACTTTAACGGTGTCGGTGGAAGATGAGTTTTTACAGCACATAAAAGATGTAAAAACTCCTAAAGAGGCATGGGACTCCTTGTCGATACTTTTTACAAGAAAGAATGACGCTAAGCTACAAAGGCTAGAAAATGAGCTCATGACAATCAAATAAGCAGATATGACTGTGAGCCAATATTTTCATAAAGTAAAATCAATTTGTGAAAATATTTCTAAACTGGACCTCGAAAATGCTATTAAAGAAGCGAGGATGAGGCGAGTTATTATTCATGGGTTAAACCCAAAATATAAAAGCCTCGTCACCGCAACTCGGGGTTGCGCAAATGAGCCAACCATAACTAAGTTGAAAAATATATTAATTGATCAAGAAGATCTAGACAGACAAATGTCTGGAGTCTCAATCAAGGAGGATGAAAATGCTTTATATGCTAAAAGAGGGGCAAGGCGAAATGGTAAATTTTCCCTAATGGCAATAGTGGAAGGCAGAAGACTAGACAGTACCACCAAAAATGGAAGGGTGGTGGACATGGACAGGGTCCACATCAAAGGGGAGCTTGTCGAAGACCCCAAGGAGATGAAAAGGAGAAAAAGTTCCAACGCCAGAATGGTGGGTGTTATATTTGTGGTAAGAAAAATCATTACGCTCGAGATTGTTGGCACAAGCATGAGGAAGGAGACGCCGCCACCTAAATACAAAATGAAGCATAATGGAATATGCAAGCAAGTTATGCCCAAGAAGAGCCAACAAGAGAAGAATTGGCACTAATGTGCATCGAAGACTTGATGGAGGAGTGTGCACCTGCTACCTTAACTAACAAGTACATCAACTATGAAGATGATTGGATTGTTGATTCAGGCTGCTCCAATCACATGACCGAGGATCTTAGAAGAATTAAAAAATCTACTGGAGTACAAAGGTGAACATGTTGTGGTGACAGCTAATAACTCCAGGTGGCCAATTACACATGTGGGAGAAGCTATGGTCATCCCTTGATTCGGATCCTGCCAGGTAAAATTGGATAATGTATTTCATGTACTTGGTATGTCAAAGAACTTATTATCAGTATCGCAATTAGCATCATCCGAAAACTATATACTTTTCGGGCCTTGTGATATAAAGGTGTATCGTAATCTAAAGATAATGAACAAGCCAATAATGAAGGGACGAAGCTTGGAGTTTATCTACGTATTGTCAGCACAGACGACATATGTAGACAAGACGAAGAAAAATGAGACACCTGACTTATGGAATGCACGACTTGGCCATGTTAGCTATCAGAAGCTGAAGACGATGATGAAGAAGTCTATGATGAAGGGACTTCCGCAATTGGAGGTGTGAGATGATGTGGTATGTGCGGGATGCCAATATGGTAAGGCTCATCAATTGCCTTATAAGGAATCCACCTTTCGAGCAAAGGCACCACTGGAGCTAGTGCACTCAGACGTCTTTGGACTAGTAAAGCAAAGGTCGCTCTCAGGTCTCAAGTACATGATTACCTTCATTGATGATCTTTCTAGATACACATGGGTTGATTTCATGAAGGAAAAATCAGAGGCGCTAGCCAAGTTCAAAGAATACAAGAAGAAAGTGGAGAGGGAAGTTGGTTATCGCTTAAGGTGGCTATGTATAGATAATAAAGGAGAATACACTTCAGAAGAGTTCTCCCAGTATCTGTAAGAAGATAGAATTCGACGACAACTGACTTGTCCACACACACCTCATCAAAGTGGCTTCGTTGAAAGAAAGAATCGCCATCTTGCCGAGGTATGTAAAAGCATGCTATATGCGAAGAATGTGCCACCACACTTTTGGGAAGAATGCATGAAGACGACAGTCTATATGACAAACAGGCTTCCATAGTCACGAATGAATTTTATCTCACCATATGAGAAGCTATGGAATATTAAACCCACTGTAAGTCACTTTAAAATATTTGGATGTGTATGCTACATATTCATCCCAGATGAAATGCGTAATAAGTTTGATAAGAAGGCTATACGATGCATATTTGTGGGCTATGACAATGAAAGAAAAGGTTAGAAGTGTTGTGATCCAACAATCGAAAAATGCCACATATTAAGAAATGTGGTGTTTGACGAGGCATCATCGTGGTGGCCATCTCAAGCAGCAAGACAACTTGATTCCAAGAAAATCGAAGAAAGGGTACAACAAAGAGATCAACAAATACATAAAAGGAGGAACGATTGGAAATCGAATCCACAATTGATGTTGAAGAAGGATCATCGCTAAAGTAGAAAAGCCTCTGGAGGACTGGTATACATCAGAAGACTCCAGAAGAAGATAGGCCAAGCCAATTAGAAGAAATGGAACATAGTAAGTCTTTTGAGCCACAAATAAGAAAATCAACAAGGATAAGTAAGCCGAATCCTAAATACGCAAATGCTTCGTTGATTGAGGATGCTGGGATTACGGAGCCAAACAGTTATGAAGAAGCCACTCAAAATAAAGAATAGATAAAGACTATGAATGAAGAGATACAAGCACTAATGGAGAATGAAACCTAGGAGCTAGTACTAAATCCCAAAGATGTCAAGCCAATATCGTGCAAGTGGGTATACAAGGTGAAAACTAAAGTCGATGGTTCGATAGAAAGGTACAAAGCTTGACTTGTGGCTCGAGGATTCTCTCAAACCTATGGCTTGGACTATGAGGAAATATTCAGGCCAGGCGTGAAGATTACCACGGTACGTGTCCTACTAGCCCTTGCTATTAGCAAATCTTGGATTTTGTGGCAAATAGATGTGAAAAATGCTTTCCTACATGGAGAGCTTGATCGGGTGATTTATATGGAGCAACATAAAGGATTTGAAGTAAAAGATCACCCACATTATGTGTGTAAAATGAAAAAGACTTTATACGGGCCGAAGCAAGCACCAAGAGCTTATTTTGGCAAGATTGCTGAGTTCCTGGTTAAATGTGGTCATCATATGGCACCAGCTGATTCAAGTTTGTTCGTGAAAGCATATGACGGAAAAGTAGCTATAGTGCTTGTTTATGTGGATGACTTAATTGTCACCGGAGGTGTTCAACGAATAAGATCCAACCTTTCTGTGCATTTTCAAATGAAAGATCTCAGTAAGTTAAACTGTTTTCTTGGTCTTGAAGTCAAAAAGATGATGAAGGGTTATTGTTGAGTCAACATAAATATGCTCAAGATCTTTTGGAGAAGTTTGGGTTGCTCAATTGCAAACCCATGTCAACACCAATCGATGTGAATGCTAAGCTTTGTTCAACTGAAGGAAAGGAGCTAGAAGGAATGTATAGACAGTTACTGGAGAGTTTGATCTACTTAACATTCATAAGGCCCGACATTACTTGCGCCATCGGAGTTGTTAGTCGATACATTTCAAGGCCAAGAAAGCCCCACTTGGAAGCAGTAAGGCGAATATTAAGGTATGTAAAAGGCACTCTTAACTTTGGGTTATTTTACAAGAAAGGAGCTAGTTGCAAGTTAGTCAGTCACTGTGATGCCGACTATACTCGTGACCATGACACCCGACATTCGACTATGGGATATACATTTAATCTTGGATCAGGTGCAATTTCATGGTGTAGTAAGTGGCAACCTACGGTGTCATTATCAAGCACCGAAGCAGAATATCGAGCTGCAATGATGGCAGCCCAAGAGAGCACATGGTTGGTCCAACTATTAAAGGATCTGCATCAACCTGTTGATTATTCAGTGGAGCTATATTGTGATAATCTCTCAGCAATTAAACTGGTGGAAAATCCAGTATTCCATGCTAGGACCAAACATGTTGAAGTACACTACCACTTTATTCAGTAAAAGGTATTACGTGACGAGATTGATATGAAGCATGTTGGAACAAATGATCAAATTGTTGATATACTTACGAAGGGCCTAAATGGAACAAAGATCGAGGAATTTCGAAGAAGGCTCGGAATGAATGCAAAATCAGGAATCAGAGAAAGTGCTAATTAAGGGGGAGTATTAAAGAAAATAATTAACACTTTCTCTTACTTTCTAAAGTCAATGAGAAGATACTAGAGTCTTAAAGAGGTTTCCGGAAGACTCTAGAACATTGTGGATAGCTCTTGAAGTTCCTTGGAAGATTCTAGAGAAGTGTAGAATTCTCTAGAGATGTGTGGAAGAATCTAGAGATGTGTGGAACTCTCTAGAGATGTGTGGAAGACTTTAGACATATGTAGAGCTTGAAGGAGGATCCTGGAAGATTCTAGAATTGTATAGAAATATCTTGTAGTCTTTAGTTCTCTCTAGAGTAGTATGGAAAATTCTAGAGAGGGGACTAAGTGTAAATAAGTGAGGGACTTATAAGTAATTATTAATTACACTTTGGCCCCTAGTTAGTAGTATAAATAGGAGGGTCACTCATTTGTACCAACCAACCAAGAAATCATCCAAGAAATTGTAAAGCATTCCCCAAGCATAATTAAAAAAAAAGTTTGTTGCTTAGCTTTGCCCTCATTAATAAAACACTCTTACCCACTCACCCTCAACAGTGCCCTTAGACCTTCGGGTCTTGGGCCATTATTCATGACCAGTGTCGCGTCTTAGGTTAGTCTCGGGATTGGGATCCTGAGTTAGGGTGGGGAGTTGGGTCCTAATCGAGGCCATGGTTAGGGTTAAGGTGTTAGGATATACTATTAACCATGCATTCAGATATAGTATTATTTATTAAATAATTTCTTTACTCAATTAAAAAAATTAAAGTGTTACATTAAATAGATCATTTTGTTATATATGTGTCCTCAACTTATATAGTAGATGATTTGGTGTATAGAGTTTAAGCTTATACACCAGATCAAATCATCGGTTCTTATAAGTTAAAGTTATAGTTGACAATCTGATTGTAGCACGAGATTGTATGTAATTTATCTTGATTATGAGAATGCTATAGTTTTAACTTCTCGTGCTAGTACATTTTGTATGTATTGAATGAGACCGAGTAGAAGATAGATGTTTTGGAACGACTTAATAAAAATATATGTTCTCTAAACTATTAGATATACTTATATTCTTAATCCTGATATAATGATTTTGAGCTATATATATTAATTATCATTTTGATTTATTAAAAGGTGAGATTCTGAGATGGGTTGATATGCTTGTTAAATTGGAAGATAATAATATATATTAGTGAAATAATTAGTTAATTGATGAAATCCATGTTTCAATATAGAGAATGATGATACACCCTTTTATGAGAAGCTTATAAGTTTTGATGTGCAAACCCAACCGATAGATTTACGAATCTGGCACATGAAGTAAGTATTGCTCTAAAGGAAATTAATCATTAAATTAAATTCGTCAGTAATTTAATTTGTTGATTAGTATCTATAATTTTAACACCGGGAATTACATAAGTTTTTAATGGGGAATTTTGAAATATAAATGGAAGAGTTCAATTAGGAATTTTTAGTGGAATAATTAGTAATTTATTATGGTAAGAATAATTCAAGCCAATTGGAATTGTTTTCATAATAAGAAGCCTCATTAATTAATTTTTTGGTCCCTATAGTGCCCATATTTAACTAAAATTTATAATCCCATTTCTAATAAAAAGAGGACACATATTAGTTTCTTGTTTTTTTTAAGAAAAGTGGTTTCTTTCTTCCTTTTGGATATGGATTATGATGTAAGTATTCATTGAGTTAATTTTCAGCATACTTTGTGTGTGATACGTATTTGTGTGAGCATTATGATTTGAGAATGCTTCCACTGCATGATATTTTTCCAACATGAGGCTAGGTCTAGGGTTGGCGTTGGGCTGCGGGTCATGGCGGGGGATGGTTGTCAGGTCTTTGGTTAGGGTTTAGGGTCTAGTCAAGGATCAAGTTTTGAGTTAGGCTTGTCTCTGGGGTTCGTGTTGGAGTGAGGTCAGGTCGAGTGTGGGTCTACGTTATTCTGGGTTTGGGTCCGATGTTATAGCATTTCCCCATATTATACATAAATACTCTTGGGATAATTTTCTTTTACTAACCCAATACCAGTCACTTATTTTCCATGAATACTATTTTACTTGCTCCCTCATTGTGTAGTAACGTCTTATATTTTCAAGCAAAGCATTTGGAAATAGTAACATAGGGATAATAGAGAGAAGATCTCACCCTGTTCAAACAACTGGGAAACAATATGTCAAAGTTCCCCCAACTTATTAAACCAATCAACAAACCAAAATGAGAAAGTAATTGACAAGGGAATAGTAACAGGCTGCTAAATTGCTTCAGCATTTGCTCCATGGACTTGTTGCAACAAGAATATGTAAATCTTCTAACTTGAGGACTCTGTGATACGCTTGCTTGCCATATGGTTTGAGCTCATGATTTCCCCAACAACAGGCGTTGGCGGAGGGGGGAGCCGTGATGGCAATGTAAAAATGAAGTCTACCAAATCATTCAGATTCTTATGTGAAGTACCATCAATCTGCATACCAGCAACTATGTTTTGTTTCATCTCTACTACTCTTTTCTTCACTTCTTTGCCTTCTTCACTTAATATGAGTCTTCTTACTATTTTCACTATGGCTGTTCGCTCGACAACCTCCAATTCGAACCCAACCTTGTAAATTTGGCTCAAATACCTAGCGTTCGCTGGTTGATCTCCTAAAACTGGCCTGCATATCATAGGGACTTCCTCCAAAATACTTTCAAGTGTAGAATTCCAACCACAATGAGTGAAAAAGCCTGCCCGCGGGATGTGCAAGAACCTGTTTTTGTGGCACCTGTTTCACTACGTCCTCTTTCTCCTACCATTTCCTCAAAACCATCAGGCAGGCCCTCAGCACATTGAAAGCCAGAGACAGAGCCTGGTCGAATAACCCACAAGAATGGTTGCTCACTATTAGCTAATCCCCAAGCAATCTCAGTTAGCTCTTTGTTATTAATCCTCACGAGGCTACCCAAGCTGACATAGAGAACAGAGTTAGGTGCTTGTCTGTCGAGCCACTCGATGCAGCTGTTGTCTTCTTCTAGTATGCTAGTCGATGAGGCCAGAGGCGCCATTTTGTGAAAAGGGCCAATTGGAAAGAAGGGTACCTTGTAATGTTCCTGAAGGCGTAACAACAATGAATTCTCCAAGTCTTGCATCGTGTTCCAAATAGTCGCAACAGCTGATCCTATATCACTCACTGCTCTACCGAACTGTAGTACCGGTTCTGGAGCTGTATTATTGATGGTAGGAAACGGTACTTCCTTAAACCTCAAGGGATGAAGCTCCGGTAATGGATCCAGCAGCTGAGAATCTGAAATTCCAGTGAGTAATCAATGTTGAAGCGTAGTTATTGTTATTCGAAATGACTTTTCATTTACATGTTGAAGCAGAGGATGTGTTTGTTCTCATACCTTCACAAGGAAAATATTTTTCTGGTTGCTGTAGAATGGTAATGATAGAGTGCAAATATGCAGCACTGAAAGTTCGCAGTACAATGCTTGGAATCCTCAGTTGAGTGGCTACATCATCTATGAAGAACATGATGTTGTCATAAACGATACAAGCGAACTGATCAACTTCTTCCATCATCAGGTAATATCTGAGGGTTGCCTTGCAGTTCTCATTCAAATTATATATGTTATCTAAACTCAGGAATGATAGGTCCATTCCGTTTAATCCTTCATCCATAGAATGGAATGTTGAGGCCAAAGGATCAAGGAGCGTTGGTAAACACGAATTTGAGAGAAAAATTTCTTCTATTACTTACAAGAATAGAT
>JAPFFP010000002.1:19498971-19512701 GCA_026153255.1 Solanum medicagineum | reverse complement strand
GGGAAAGAGCATTGGGAGGCAGTAAAGTGGATTTTCAGGTACCTTAAGGGTACAATGAAATTATGTCTTTGCTACGGCGGAGTTGATCCAATCTTGGAGGGCTATATAGATGCAGATATGGTCGGAGATCTTGATAGTAGGAAATCTACTTCAGGATTCATTTTCAGTTTTGCAGGGGGAGCTGTTTCTGGCAGTCAAGACTACATAAGTGTGTTCTTTATCCACAACAGAAGCAGAATACATTGTTGCCGCGGAAGCTGGAAAAGAGTTGTTGTTGTTAAAGCGTTATCTCCAAGAATTTGGAATCAAGCAAAAGGAATATAAGGTACATTGTAACAATCAGAGTGCTCTGGATTTGAGCAAGAACTTCATGTACCATTCTTGTACAAAACATATTGATATTCGGTATCATTGGATACGTGAGGTGATGGATCAACAACTGTTGAAACTAGTGAAGATCCATACGAAGAAGAATCTAGCCGACATGTTGACAAAAGTGGTGACTCGAGAGAAGTTAGAGTTATGCAAAGATATAGCCAGGATGCTTGTTCGGGATATGGCTGAAGGGGGAGAATTGAAGAAGTCCAGCCATTAGCAGCCATTGTTGAATTGGCTGCTTATTCAATTATGGCAACTGTAAAAAATAGTTGATGCCATTGTTGAATATATAGTGTCAAAAATGGCTGCTGCATTATGATGTCACCAATGACATCAACGGGATAGAATTTTCCCTATAAAAGGAGTTGTTGAGCTCCTTCATTAAACATCACCAAGAAGAGTGTGATCACCAAAAACACCAAGAAGAGTGTAATGTGTGAGGTTGAGAGTTGTTTTGTAATCTATTCTTGTAAGTAATAGAAGAAATTTTTCTCTCAAATTTGTGTTTACCAACGCTTATTGTTCCTTTAGCCTCAACAAATCTTTCCTATTCATTGTGGTTTTGATGTCATTATTTTATGGTCTTCTTCTTTTAAACTTCTACTTCAATTTATACATCAAAATTTCATGTGAGCTAATGGAATCGAAGTTGGTAGCTTGCAAGATGAAGAGTTTTTTTTTTTTTTATGATAAGAAAATTATGCAACTTCTGTAAGATTTTCTTTGCCAAAATAATTTGAAGAGGTGAGAATTTTCTTTTAGTGATAATACTAAATACACTATTATTATTATTTGACTTTTTTGTAATTTTTCCTATGAGAATAATCAACTCTCTATCTATTCATAATATGATATTGTAAGAAAATAAATTTTTTTAGTGATGAGACTAATTATCATTTCATTGTTTGCCAGACATTTGCTACGAGAATATAGTAATGAATTCTTTATCTCTTCATATTATGTATTCTAATATTTTTGTTTCTATTTAGATTTGGTATATTACAACACCCATTTGTTCATATAATTTTTACTTACAAAAAAAAAAATCAAAATAATGGTTATTTCTATTTGTCTCTATTGGTCGGAGGTTTATGAAGCAAAATATTTAATTTAAGGTTGACATTCTAGACCAAAGAAGAAAAAAAATTAATTCTGAGGACTTAGACTTGAGACTTTGTTTAAGAGGGATGAAAATTCAACTTTCCCGCAACAAACTATGTTGACATGTGATTGTCGATATCTGTATTTATTCATCATTTGGAAAGTAACCAAGCAAATGGTATTTTCTATTTTATCTTTAATATTTTATTGATCACACAAGAAGGGCAAACAAAAGAAATTTTTTTAATAGTTATTTGTGGATTAGGTAAACCGCTAGAACAATATAAGTAGCAAAAGGATTACTTAATTTACTTCTACATTCTACTCTATGGACTTTTTTTTTCATGAACTGTCAAACTATTATTTTATTTAAAAAAAATAACCAGACTACACATCGACAATTCTTTAAAAAAAATGCAGAAAAGAAAAGTATGAATTAAAACTTGGAACTTGGTCACATAAATAACATGTACATTTAATTTGATTTTTTGTTTTAATTTTTAGCTTTCTTTTTCAATTCCAATTTTTATTTATTTTATTCTCTCAATTTTTTTTAACTCTTTTTTCTTCATCATGGTTATTCTCTCAATTTCATTCAAGAGAAATGAAAAAAAAAACATCATTAAGAAATATTAGTGTCACGATTCATATAAAGAAATCAATACTAAGATAAGGCCTTGGGCTGAATAAAAAGGGGTTACATCTCATATTTAAAAAAAGGTTACATCTCATATTTATATCTCATATCTTTAAATTATCATAGGTTTTTCATCATTTTCTTACTTTATTACTTCTACACACCAAAGTTAAGTTGATTGGGTTGCACGTGTTTGAGAACTAGTCATAAGAAAAGTGTAAGCAATCATTCAAGTGATCTACAGATCTTCTTCACAAAAACTCTTTTGTCTTCTTCAATCTAGTGTTTATTTAGCGATCTAATTGGAAAAGCTTGCTTGAACTTGCAAGATAGAGAAAAAATCGTGAGTAAGAGATCAAGTACCACACGAAAGTCTTAGCCGAAATCTAAGTCAGTGACATAAGTCTCTCTCTCCAAACTTGAAGTTTAGTTTAACACTACATTTTTCATAGTATACTGGATCCGTAACATTTTTGCTCGATTATAATCTTATCCAAGCTTATCCTCCCAAATTCAGATATATTTGTCGACGTCAAGTTAATCGTACACTATTTTGCGGGTATAGATTTTATGTTATACCTTTATCAAGAACATGATGATGGATCACACATAAATTGAAGTGAAACAAGTAAATAACTTCTAGTCAATAACATAGATTCCAGTTAAGACAACAAATTCAAATTACAACTGACATAAGTAACATAAATGTTGATAGAGAACTAGATACCGCGGACACGAATATTTGGGAAAATAGCAACAAGAAGTAGGACGATTACATATTATTCATATAGTATTCAAGTGACAAACTCTCACAAACACCTGAATGTCCCCTGAGCCCCGTAAGCCTAAAAGGTACAACCACGCAGAATACAGTTTGTTCACCTTTTATTCAAGTGATAAACTCTCACACACAGGATCAGTTGTTTGCCGTATCAGTTTAATTTTTGTTACCTAAGAGAGTGAGAAGGAAATCCTTGTAGTCTCCAGAAGTGTGCTTGGAGACAGCATGATCAAGACTCACACTGTTCCTCTTGCAGTAAAGCTCTTTGATCAACTCCAAGTCCTTCTCTGCCCTGCTCACTATTACCCTTGTCACAGACTCCTCATCCGTCCCTGGCTTCATTAGGGCACTCCGAATTACCTGCACCACATCCTCATAAATTTAACAAGGAAATTAAATTAATTATTTGATTTATAGCTTCGAGCGTTAGTTACCTTTTCATAGTATGCCTGAGGGTCATAAGTAAGACATCTGATTGTCGTTCTCAGTGCTGCTAAGAAGGCGTTAGCTGCCTTATCGCCATCATCCTTCAAGTGCTGAACAAGGAAAACGAGTTAAGACCTTATAAAATGTAACAAATTGAGGAATACTTAATCGTCGTATATATACATGCGCACCTTGGTGACTGAAGAGCCATGTTCATCCTTGTAACGGTTTAGAGTTGCTCGGAGTTGAGCCTTGCTCCGTGTGGTAATAATCCTAACAATTTCAGCATGATAAAACTCCTTGGATTTTATGGCATTGTAAATGATGTCCGCCTCAGATTTGGCTAGCGTTGCATCTATTTCATCACCTGCATACCTGTATATTCCCACTACGGAAACCAAAAGCTGAAAACCAAACCATATTATCTGTAAATGCACAACCAAACAATAGAAAACAACAAATTAAAAGATGAAAATCAGTTACATGCCTTACGAAGCTCAGCGTTGGAATGCTGAGCCAAGTCTTCTTCGAGGGAGCGCTTGTAGCGAGCCTGATAGGCACACTTGACAGCCAAAAATTCTTGAGGAGAATAGATACATGCCAACTCAATGACGGGTGTGTAATCTAGGATTGGTTTTTGTTTTATTGCAACATGCAGTATAACTGCATCCCTCTCTTCTGGATCTAGCATCCATCTGTATACTGCTTTCTCAAAGTGTCCAGACAACTCAGACTCGAGACGCTTCACTAGATCTTCATTGTATATTTCCTCATATGTTTTCCTTATAATCTTCCTCTGGCTTGCATTTCTATGCCCAAGTATTGATATCAAGGCCTTCTCATCCGTTCCCCATCCTAACGCAAATTAGTATAAGAGTAGCAAGATCAGATTACAACAATAACATATCATTAAGGATAGAATGTACGCAGACTAGATCAAATAACAAATAAAGTTATAAAGAAGAAATTAAAACCTTTGCAGGCCTTCCTGATAGTCTCTGCATCAGCAACAGGGGAATGCTCCTCAGGGCAAATCAGGGTAGCCATTGCTAATTAATTTTATATTGAACTATCTTTCTTCTTTATTACCGATTGATATTATCTATGTTTATTCCTAGTTCTTATTTATACTACTAAACAAGTCTTTTTAACTAGTATTGAAAGTAACGAAACTTACCAACTAAGTTTGAATAGCAAATGGACAAAATACTTTTTTCCATTTTTTAAATTGAACATGGGGCGAAATCTTCCAGATCATTGAATAAGATTTTCCTCTTTTATTATCACATTTTCCTCTTTTATATATCTTGATCTTGACATACTAGAGTAATATTTATTTGAGATAAATGGCAAAAAAACACGTATAAACTATCATTTTTAAAAAAAAATACTTAACATTTCACCTTTACCAAAAAAACTTAAATTATAATATTAAATATAATTAAATATTAAAATATTATTACTTCAAAATAATATCATAAAATAAAATATAAAATATTTTCTTACCTCATCCCACCATTTCCTTTGACTGTACCCCCTTCCCAACCAACCAATGTTTTTTAAAAGAAAAATAATAAATTTGTAAATTTTTTAAAAGAAATTCTTATTCTCCTCCCCCCCCTCCCCCCTTAAAATAATAATTTAGCTATTATTTTAATTTTTTCTCATTTTAAAAAATTATTTTTTATTTGCCACAAGATTTTTTTAGAATCAATTGTTTATTTCTGTTATGTTTGATACTAGTAGGAAAAAATTATAAAGATATGTGTACATATCTATAAAAAAATAAATTTGAAGTTGAGGGTTAGATACGGGTGTGATAGAGTTTTATCATTTAAAAAAATTATTTTTTTAGGTAGGCGTGGAGTAGGGGTTTAAGTTAGCATTTTTTAAAGATATTTTATAAAAGAGATTCAAAAAAATAAAAGAGCAAGGATTTTTTTTTAGGGGGTGGGGACTGGGGGTATGCAGGTGGATGGGCGGTGGAGCAGGTGGTAAGAATATTTAAAATTTTACTTTTTAAAAAATAGTTATTTGAAAAAATAATACTTTTTTGAAAGAATATTTACATTTAAGCTTTAACTTTTAATTTATATTAATAATTTATGTAACTTTTTTCAATGTGAAATATTTATTCATGTGGCATGTCCTGTGACAAGGCTTTTTCAATAAAAGAAAGTACATTAAACATATCGTTGTGTTTATCAAACTAATAAGTGATAATTTAGATATGAAACTTACACTTCCAATAGTTTAGACAAGAAACTCAAAAAAAAAAAGACAGTTTAAGTATGTTTTTTTATACTTATCTATATTTATTTCACTATTTTTTGTTCTAATTTATGTTATGTCATCTGCATTTGTTGTGTTTGAGTTCTTCCCTCACCAAACAAAATGTAAATTGCAAAATATAAAAACACAAGAAATTTTATCTTGGAAAAATTCTTACTCCAGAAAAAAAAATCACGATTTACCTTCGTAGAACTTTCAACAAAATTATTACTTTACTAACTCAACCAGTTTTAGGTTACAAACCACTAACCAAAAAACCTAGTACATTACACACCTACAATCAACCTAATTTGTGCCTAACACTTTCAAGGTACATTTCACACCAACCATCAACAGTAATTGTGGCCAGCACTTTCAAGACAAATGTCTTGCCTTAGTATTATTTAGGCAAAACTTCCTTTGCAAATTTTGTACTTGTTAAGTTAATTTGTCTTATCTTTGTATGATTTAGGACAAAACTTCCTTTACTAGTCGAGATAATTCTCCGAGCTGTGAAAAGGGTGAGATTGAGAATTTAAATTTACCAACTCGAAATGTTTTTACACCATTATCTATGGAGATAATTATTAATAATGCTATCCATACTAATCAAATACTACAAATTGAGCAGCCACATGTTGAGTTAAATTATGGGAATTTAGATCCTTCTCTAGCTCTTATTTTATTCACATTTGTTAATTAGTGAAGTTTCAATACTTTATTAGGATTGGAAAGGTAAGATTCAGTCCCCTTGCTGGTACTTATCCGTGAGATTTTTTATTTTAATAAAAAGTCGCTAGACTTTCTATCTTGGGGTCGAGTCCTAAGTTAGGGTCAAGGAGTGGGGTCCTGAGTTCAGGGTGGGGAGTTGGGGTCAGAGTCTCTGATCAGGTTTAAGGTTAGGTCTAGAATTGGCATTGGGTTGCGGGTCGTGTCTGGTGTTCGTTGTTGGGTCCTAGGTTAGGGTTAGGCAAGGGTCTACTCGAGGGTCAAATTTTGAGTCGGGGTCGTGTCTCGGGTAGGTGTGGGGGTGAGGTTGGTTCAAGTGTGGGTGTATGTTAAAGGGCCGAATTGTGGGTCTGGATTCGATGTTCTAGTATTTACCCAAATTATACATAAATACTCTTGGGATAATATTTTTCTTACTAACTCATATCTAGAAAATAAGTAAGAAAATCACATATTTTCCACGAAAACTATTTTCTAGGAAAAAATTTTTGTTGGAGAACATTTTGCTTCATATCAAAAACAACCATTGTTGTACATGCTCCCTCATTAACGTTTTAAATTTTCAAGCAAAGCATTTGGAAGTAGTAACATAGGAATAACAAATAGGAAATACTAGTCAGTTCAAGCAACTAGGAAACAGCATATCAAAGTTCCCAACTTATTAAACCAATCAACAAACTAAAATGAGAAAGTTCTGTGATTATGTAATTCTTCTAACTTGAGGAGTCTGT
The DNA here is from genome assembly GCA_026153255.1 of Solanum medicagineum. Lineage (NCBI taxonomy): Eukaryota > Viridiplantae > Streptophyta > Magnoliopsida > Solanales > Solanaceae > Solanum > Solanum medicagineum. Next base: position 19,505,647 of record JAPFFP010000002.1, on the reverse strand, counting down.
GACACACTAGCTTGCTATATGGCCTGAGCTCATGATTACCCAACAGCAGGCGTTGGCGGAGGGAGACGTGATGGCAATGACGAGATGAAGTCTACCAAATCATTCAGATTTTTTTGTGAATTGCCATCAATCTGCATACCAGCAACTATGTTTTGTTTCATGTCTACCACTCTTTTCTTCACTTCTTTGCCTTCTTCACTTAACATGAGTTTTCTTACTGTTTTCTCAATCACCGTTCTCTCAATAACCTCCAATTCAAACCCAACCTTATATATTTGGCTCAGATACCTTGCGTTCACTGGTTGGTCTGTTAGAAATGGCCTGCATATCAAAGGGACTTCCTCCAAAATACTTTCAAGCGTAGAATTCCAACCACAATGAGTGAAAAAGCCTGCTACTGCGGGATGTGCAAGCACCTGTTTTTGTGGCGCCCACTTCACTATCCGTCCTCTTTCTCCTACCATTTCCTCAAAACCAGCAAGCAGTGCCTCAGCACATTGAAAGCCATAGACAGAGCCCGGTCGAATAACCCACAAGAATGGTTGCTCACTATTAGCTAATCCCCAAGCAGTCTCAATTAGCTCTTTGTCATCAATCTTCACAAGGCTACCCAAGCTGACATAGAGAACAGAGTTAGGAGCTTGTCTGTCGAGCCACTCAATGCAGCTGTTGTCTTCTTCACGTATGCTAGTTGATGAGGCCATAGGCGCCATTTTGTGCAAAGGGCCTATTGGGAAAAAGGGTACCTTGTAATGTTCCTGAAGGCGTAACAACAATGAACTCTCTAAGTCTTGCATGGTGTTCATAATAGCCGCGACAGATGATCCTACATTGCTCATTGCTCTAGTGAAGTCTAATACTGGTTCTGGAACTGTATTATTGATAACAGGAATAGGTACATCCTTAAACCTCAAGGGAGAAAGCTCCGGTAACGCATCCAACAACTGAGAATCTGGAATTGTAGTGAGTAATCAATGCAAATTTAGCGAAAGATACAGTATAAGGGAAGAAAAAGAATATAGGCTATACCAATTAGTGGACAAGGTATCTTAGTCATGTTAAGACGTATAATTCAGGTCCTATGCTTTCTAGGAGCCTTTTGGCCCTGTTACTTGTAGTACTTCTTAGTAATTTCAATTTTATGGACTCAAATATTATTATATTTATACGATCTAAGGTGAGAGATTTCATGAGGATGAACTCACTGGAGTTCTATGGGTCGAAGGTGGATGAGGACCCACAAGAGTTTATTAATGAGATTTATAAGGTATTGGCCATCATGGGTGTTAGATCGGAAGATAAGGCATAGTTGGTGGCTTATCAACTCAAGATGTAGCACAAATATGATATTTTATCATTTAAAGAAGCCCGTTTTATAAACTAATGAAGTATTAAACTATGTGCGCTAAAAGTAAATATCTATTAATATGGGGGCAATTTAAATAAGAAAACCAATAGACCTTTTCATATGTCTAATGGATACTTATTGAAAATGTGTCTTTTAACCTAAAAATGTGCTTTTAGAATTCTTTAAATTGAACGGTCCCTAAATCAGAAAGAAACTTCTTTTCCTTTCTCTGCATCTCAGAAAAGAAATTTGATAAAGAACTGTTTTCCAGGTTTAGAAGATCAAATTCTTGAACGAAATTATTGTTATGGAACAAGGTTAATACCTTTTTTATTTTTATAGATTTCTCTCTCCGTTGTCTAATATTTACTTGTGATTTTGGATGGATTCTATAAAGTTTTCCATCAGTACTCACTCTATTCCATTTTGCTTGTCCTTTTTTTTACGCTACAGCAAAAAACATTAACTAAAATCGTAATTTAACTAAATTATTCTTATTAATTATTTGATTTCAATTTGATACTACTCTCTTTTCCACCACATTATAGTTAATTATATCATGGTTTCTAAAATGACATAAATTTTAAACCACCTATTTTAGTTAGGACGATAAGTAAAATCAACTAGAAAGGGTACTTTCAATTTCTATTTTTATTTTCTATGAGATGAACGTAAATAGGGAAAATGGTCGGTGAGGATCCACATAGCGGACGCCAACTTGTTTGTGACTGAAGCATAGTTATTGTTATTGTTATCGAAATGATATTTCATATAAATGTTGAAGCAGAGGATGTATCATACCTTCAAAAGGGAAATATTTTGCTGGTTGCTGTAAAATTGTGATCACAGAGTGCAAATATGCAGCATTGTAAATGTGCAGGACAATGCTTGGAATCCTCAGCTGAGTGGCTACTTCATCGACGAAGAACAAGATGTTGTCATAAACGATACAAGCGAGCTGATCACCTTCCTCTTCCATCACCTTAACAAGGTAGTTTCTGAGGGGCGTCTTGCAGTTTTCGTTCACATCATAAATGTTCTCTAAACTGGGGAATGAGAGATCAATTCCGTCTAATCCGTCATCCATCGAATGGAAGACGAATTCAGGATGATTGGAATAATTTGGAGCATTGTGTTTGGTATGTGCAACAATGACAGAAAAGCCTTTTGAATGAAGGATACTTCCAAGTTGTAGCACTGGTGTTAAATGCCCTTGGAGTAGGAATGGCACTAGTACTACGCTCTGGTTTCTTTCCATTTTCATCTTTGATTTCTTGGAATTTCTCTTCTATTCAAGGGTTTATTAGTTGTTTTCTTGAAGGAAGTCCATATATATATATATATATAAGTTCAATAACTTCTGCTGGAGGTTCTGACCTAAATAATTCAAAGGTAAAACAAATTAACTTACTAATTTTTTTTTGGTCTGATTCAAAAAGAATCGATTTATTTCCTTTTTTGTCAAACTTTTTATTTCAACTTTTAATGTGATATATTTAAAATCAAAAGACTAAAAAATATTTTGGTATATTTGACATAACATTAATTTAGTACCACAAGATTGAGTTTTCTTTATTTTTTTAAAGTAAGTGTCAAGTCAAACTAAGTTATTCTTTGAGTACAAAATTTGGAAAGGAAGTTTTGACCAAAATAGTACAAAGGCAAGTCAAAAACAAACAAGGCTCCTCTACATTTTCTTTCTCTATATTTTCCCCAAGTTCCTAATTTGATCGCTAACACGTGGCAAAAATTAGATTTGATGGCTAAGATTTAGTTCATCATTTCTTCTCTCTCCATTTAATGGCATGACTAAATCTTAATCATCAAATCTAACTTTTGTCATGTGATAGGAACTTGGGAAAATGGAGAGGAGGGATTTGGCTCCCCTCCATCACACTTCTCTTCATTTCCTCAAGTGCATATTTAGATGAATGACATGTGTCATATTTAAAATCTAAAAGTCTAGATTAAATTAAATTAACAAGCATTTTAACCATAATTGAAAAATAAGAAAGTAAATAAATAAATCACCAATTTTGGTAAGAAAAATCTTATCTTTCACTAATTTTCTTTCCTTATTAATATCATCACATTAATTATACTTTTTTGATTTTTAATATAATTTAATTTATTTTATCTTATCTATTTAAAATTTCAATTAAATCAAATCAAATCATGAATATCCTTAATAAAAAGTACATGGAAGACAATACAAAATACACAAAAATAACTCAAGATGATGTGAAGAAATTTATTTAAAACATAAATTTAAGATCATGTTTTCTGGATTTCTTTAATATATATATATATTCTTTCTTTTTTTTTGAAATCTTGTTAAATATATTTGACAATTTATTTTTAAAATCATACTAGGAAAATAATACTAATTATAATGTAAAATACATACTAGGGAAATAATATCAACCGTGAGAAGCTTCAGGTAGCTCCTGTGGCACTAAGATGAGGGAAGCGAGACTGTGTTGGTTTAGACAATGTGCAGAGAAGGAGTATTGATGCTCCTGTTAAGAAGTGTGAGAGGTTGGTTTTGGGAGTTACACGGAGGGGTAGAGGTAGACCGAAGAAGTATTGGGGGGAGGTGATCAGACAAGATATGATGAAATTTGATCTCACCGAGGACGTGATCTTAGATAGAAAGGAGTGGAGATCGCGAATTAGAGTAGCAAGCTGATTTTGTTTGTAGGGTTAGGTGGAAGTCTGGCCTTGGGGGTATCGTAGGGTAGCAGGAGTAGTCGTGTTTTTTTGTCATGTGTTGTCATTATCTGTCGTATATGTGTTAGCTTTCTCGTATTTACATACTGTCATGTGTTTTTCATTATTAGTCATTCCTTTTGTTTTCTTTCCTTTCCTTTTTGTCATATCTAGTTTTTTTGTGCTTATGGGTTTTGACCAGGAAATAAGTTTTCTACTTCTATGAGGTAGTGGTAAAGTCTGCGTACATTCTATCCTCTTCAGACCACACTTGTGGAATTTCACTGGATATGTTGTTATTGTTATTTGTCGTGATGTAAAATATATATATCATGAAAATAATGATTTTAGTGAGGGATAATGCACAACCCTCCTGGACTATGGCCGAAGACCCAGCGTTATATCTTAACTTAAGTAGGGTTCTATTACCCCCTTTGAACTCTTTTTCTTTTGTTTTGCATCTACCTGCACCTTATATGTTGACATAGTACCTTCAATTAAGCAAGTCGGTTGTGTACACACACCAGCCATGTAAATAATCTTTTTAAAAAAATTAAGTTTTTTTTAAAAAAAACTAGTTTGTAATTCTTTTTTAATCTTCTTTTTTTCTTTATCTTGTATCTGAGTTAAGTTAATATACGTAATCTCTTTAAAAGGAAAATTTCTTGTATTTAAAGATTATTAAATTTTATTTACCTTCATTCAATGTCTTTTCTCGTTTATTTTCTATTGATTTTATTTATTTTTTTATTTTCTTTGTCTTGCCTTTTAATTTTCAAATTTAATTCCAAACGCTTGTATTTAAAATAAGTTAATTTTGAATGAATATTAAACTAAGTGATAAAAAAATTAAAATGTTAAATTAATGGCACTTTTAATTATTTTTTAAAAAAGTACACGTAATTTTTTTAAATAATTAAAAGTAAAAAGAGAAGAAATTAATGAAAGAAAAAAATAAGGTATAATACATAAATTGGACCCTAAATTTGGCTTCAAATTTTAACTTTGACATTTAATTTTATAATGCACAAGTAGACACTTTAATTATCCAACACTTCAAAAAAAAAAACACTTTAGCTTTTAAAGTGCACAGGTGCCTAGTTGTGCCTACTTGTTGAAGTAAACTTTTTTTTGTTGTTGGAATTTTGGATAGTTAAAATGTCTACTTGTGCACTACGAAAGTTAAAGGTTAAAATTAAAATTTGAAGGCAAGTTTAGGGTTCAATTTATGTATTACGCCGTAAAATAAAAAATTTAAAGTGAAGAAGAAACTAAAATAAATATTTTACATAGAAATAAATGAAAATAATTGAAAATATATAAATTTTAACATTAATAATTATGTGTACTAACTAATTATAAAGTTACCAATTAAAAAAAGAATATGTGTCTAATTTTTTAACTCGTCACTTCCCTTCAAGAGAGTGTGCTCACTCTCTCTGTCACGTCAATTTTTAGGGCGTCTTTATTTCATTTTAAAATAGTTCAGGAATATAATAGGACCCTAATTAAGTTAAGGTGCGTCGCTGAGATTTCGATCATAGTTCAGGGGTACTTATGCATTATCCCCAACTTTCTTTTGCTAAGATCATATATTTGTAGAATTAATATTCCAAATTAGTAACTTAGCGAAGGAGTTTTATCTTTGAAAGTCACCTTATTTTGATTTTATTCTAAAAGCCACTCAACTATAAGTGTTTTTCTTACAAAGTTACTCAAAGTGTTTTATTTACAAAGTTACTTGACATGAGTATTTTACTTACAAAGTCTTTCAACTTTAATATTTATTTCAAAAGTCGCTCAATTATGAATATTGACTTACGAAAACTCAACAATGAGTTTTTACTTACAAAGTTACTCAACTTTAATTTTTAATTTTTTTTCCTCCAAAAATCACACTCAAATATAAGTGTTTTGCTTACCAATCAGTCAACCAATTTAATTAGTTTTTTAATTAAAATTTGCTTGCGTAAAATTTTTACTTGAGACCAAAATCCTGAGAAATAAAAAGATATTTATTTAAATAATTTAATGACCTACCCAACTAAAATTTAATATGGGCACTTTAATTTTACCCTTACTCCCCCAAAGTCGTACGTACCCATTAGTAATTGTAATTGGCACTCATAGTACTAAGATGCAAATGGTTACAACAAGAATCAGACAAATGAATGAATGTTTTATCTGAATCCAAAAAGAAAATGACAATCTTCATAGTAGTCTTATAAAATTTCCTCTCACATCTTGATACTTCTATCCAAAAAGAAAAATTGAGAATGTTACTTTCATAAATGAATTATGAAATATGTGAATTTAGCTATAGTCAAATATCTATATAAATATAGAATATCAATGATAACAAGATAATATATATTCACTCAAATCCCATAAAGTGGGTCTTGAGAGGGTAAAGTGTATGCACACTTTACCACTATCTCATGGAGATAGAGAGGCTGTTTTTGATAGACTCTCGGCTCAAATGTATAAGCCTTAAAGAAAAAAAAGAAGAAAACAATAAATTTAGAGTAACGGCTAAAACGAAGAGTAATATCAATAATATAAGGAAAACAATAAAGTATCAAAATAATACCCCCCCCCCGCACCCGCATAGATCTAAAC
>JAPFFP010000002.1:19470419-19489982 GCA_026153255.1 Solanum medicagineum | reverse complement strand
GGTCAGGCGAGTGAATAGGTATCAGGCCAGGTTACTTTTTTGAGAGTCCTAAGGAAGCTACCTAAACGATCATTGAAAGGCAAAATTCTACCCAAAATCCAAAAATTCAAACAATTTTTTTTTTTTTTTTTGCATATTTCTGGTTGGCCTAAGCTATGTCCAACTCTAAATATAAATAATATAATATAACATGAATTGGTTCCAAATAAAACTACATTAAAAAAAGACAGTTCATGTCCAATTAAGTTTTCACTGTGTCAGGGCAGAGAAGGGTCCGATCACAAGGATGTATTGTTCGCAATTTTATTTTACAATTTTGTATTTTCAAGAATTAAATCTATGATCTCCTAATCACATAATAACAGCCGAAAGTAAATAGGTACAATAAAATATTAGGATTACTAAGAAAAAAATTACTACTCTTACTATATATCAAAAAATATCCTTGTACCCTTTCTCCACCCCATTACAGAAAAAAGAAAATAAAATGAAAAAATCTTGACAGCTTGGTCAATTGAATTTTTTACTGAAGATGGAAATATTTGGATTTGACTTTTTTTGGCATGTGTTAAGGGATGGATGCCACGTACGAGGAATCTGGTTTTGTCAGTTAAGAAACAGTTGGATTCGGTGATTTTATTTACTTGGTCTTATATTATAAAAAAACATTCTAGGCTCATTTCCAACTTGTTGATTTAGTTTAAAGTTAGAATTGGCTAAACCATATTCATTTCAAATATTATTATGATTAAATTATTTTTACCTAAGTGGTGTGTGGCGGAGTCAAGAGGTTAGAGATTCATGTACGATTTTTTTTTTATATATAAAAATAAATATTAAAGTGAGAGTATTTTAATCAATTTTCTAGTAGATGAAGAAATAATTTTTAGATAAAATAGCATAACTAAGTAAATATTTATTAGTGAATTACTTAATATATTTATAGTTTCACCCAATCACAATTAGCCATCACAGTTTAATGAAAATGACTATTCACGTCCAGAATGTGTATATTTATAGTGAATTATACGAATAAGTTTGTATATTGGTAGTGAACTACTTTTCATGTTTGTATATTGACAGCAAACAATACAAACAAAAAATACTCATATATATAGTAAACGAAACTATAGTTATGGAACGTAATTAGGCAAACCATAACTATATGAGTATGATTAAGATACTTATTGATAGTTATTTGCCAAAATTGCTCTAATTTTTATCCTAAGATCAAATTTGGCAAACTAAATAACAACACGTACAACAGATTAGACGCAATTAACTCAAATATACTAGACACCACTAAATGCTCACTAGTAGAAATAAGCTGTTTCCGATTATAACTGTCGACTATAAATGTGTAATCTTGGATAATTTTTCAACTATGATAATCGGTACATTAAAATTCATGTTGTTATAATTTATTTTAAAATTTTATCGGCTATAATTTCGATTATTGAAGTCAAAAGTTTTGTAAAATAAAATCAACAAAATACTGGATCAAAATAATTGCCGACAACATAATTGGAAAATTGATCAATTATTTTGTTGATTTTATTTTACAGAACGTCCGACTTCAACAGTAATAGTTGATATTATGATCGGTAAAATTTTAAAATAAATTACAATGACAATTGCATGTTTATAATTGGCAATTTTTATGAGAAAACAACTTATTTTTAGTATTGTATTTTCTTGAAAGAAATAAGTGAAATTTTTTTGCTTATTTATTTTTCTGATATCTAATAAGTAAGTAAAAGAATATTTTTATACAATTTTAAAAAGTATTATAAGAATAAAGTACAGTATGAAGGAGTGGAAGATCGAAGGTGACGGGATGAGGTGGTCAAAGGATGGACCCATAGAGTAAGGTGGTCTAGGTCTAAACTGACCAGACCAAACCAGCTTGAATTAATCAAAAATATACAATTAATATTAATATGAATGGTTCTCTCTTGCATTATCCAATTTTATGTAAGCTTACGTTTTAGATAATTTTTCTCTTTAGATATCTTGTTAGTTTAAATTAATATTTCATTATTTTCGTTTAAGTGACCTTATTTTATTTTTAGTTTCTTTCTGAATTTTAAAATAATTTAACTTAAATATTTCATTTTATTTAACCTATAATGCATATAATTCGATTGTAGATGAAATTTAAGTGATAAGTAAACGGTAAAAACTCATATTCTTAAATACATCATAACGTATGAAAACTTAAAAACCTGTCATCATATTATCAAACATTTGTCTCAATATAGAAACTTATCATTAAGGACAAGTTTTGATTTGGAGAAAAATATTTTTCGATAAAAAGTATTATCTAAAAAATTATTCTTCTAGAAAATGCATGAAAATTTTTACTTAACTTTTATATTTAATAAGTAAGTAAAATTTTTGCTTTTATATAATTTAGAAAAATATTATAAGAGCAAAGTACCATAAGAGGGAGTGGAGGATTGGAGGTGATGGAATGACAGTGACGGAGTCAGAATTTTCTATAAGGCGTTTCATAATTTTATGAAGTAAACATTCAAACTAATCGAAGGGGAGTTGACGTCTATTAGATATACATAAAAAAATTATGTTTACTATATATAAATAGTATATTTTTTTGTCAAACAAAATTTAAATGAATTCAACCCTCCTAATTACTACGTGGCTCCGCCACTATGGGATGAGGTGGTCAAATTAAGGATGGGCCGATGGAGTGAGGTGGTCTAAGTTAACCAGACCAAACCAGTTTGAATTAATCAAAAATATAAAAAATAGTGTTAATATGAATAGTTCTCTGTTGCATTATCCAATTTTATGTCCGATTACGTTTTAGATAATTTTTCTTTTTAGGTATGATGTAAGTTTTAAATAACTATTCCATCGTTTTCGTTTAAGTGGCCTTATTGTACTTTAATTTCTATCTGAATTTGAAAATGATTTAACTTAACTATCTCATATCATTATTGACACAAGCCTTTATTTATTTGTAATTGAATAACCATGCACACAAATGTTACAAAAATCAAAAGTTTCTAAAGTCCTATAGGCTATAAGCCTATAACTATGCAAATGTTATTATGATGACACGCGTTATTTGGCCACATGCGTTATTTGGCCACATGTTTGAAGAGTCTTTTCGTTTCTTTTAAAATTATGTATTCAATAGTATAGCTTGACATAAATTGAAATGACGAAAATAGTGAAAAATTACTCCCCTTATTTCAGTTTATGGGTTAGGCTTTCTTTTTTAAATATGTTCTTAAAAGAATTAAACACTTAGTAATACTATCATTTTTTTTTTAAATTCCTCGGTGAATCTACAAGTTCTACCTTTTGGGTGCACACTAGGTAAATTCGTTCATGTACAAAAGTTCACAAATCACATATGAGATGTAAACTAGACTAGGTAATCCTGGTGCGGTGAACTTTACTATAAAAGCGTTGAAGAGGAAACCAATCTTTAGCCTCTATTATGATATCATTTGTTACACCAACTCAACGATCCCGCGGCTAAAGATTTGATGATGTGATCTTCTTTCTCAAAATTAATTTCTAGAAGCACTGATCTAATCTCTGTGTACTTTGTATTTTTATTAATTAGTTAATAAATTTCATTACAAGGAAAAATAAAAGATGAGAACTTAATTGATCATTCAAACATGTAACATAGCTAGAGTAACAGTTAACAGCGTTTGGTGGAAGATAATAACTTTCATAAAAAATTCTATATTTCGCAGATTAAAATTTTACTTAATATATTATATATAATTTCTTCGTTGATTTTTAATTGTCATATTTGTTATAAAACAATTAACATAATTATTTTATCACACTATCTTTATTTGTTGATACTTAGCATTACATCTTGAAAAATAATTTGAGAAATAAATAATTAATACAGAAAATCTATATAAAAGTAAAAATTTATTTTTGAAGTAATGTAAAAGTAAGAATAAATCGAATATAATAACTTGCTTTTTTTAGATTGAGAACCTATTAGCTCAAAATTTTGAACCTGATCTAATATCTACATCAGGGTTGGAGCCACCCTTCGTAGATGAGTCATCAACTGTCAAGTGACGTCCCTTCGTTGGAAAATTACAATCAAAATTTGAATAATAAATATTTATATAAGTATTGACACCTCTTGACAAAAACTAAATATTTAGTGTAATGGTTAAGACTCAAGAGGTTGCAGAAATTACTTGGGATCATATATTCAATCCTTAGCAGATATATATATATATATATATATTTATTTGACTTTCCTTATTTAAAAAATCTGACTCTGTCACGACTCTACATGTATAAAGAAAAATTAAAAAATGATGACTCAATGTGAAAACTGAAAACGTGCAGATAGACACATAAAATTGTACAGTATATTATGTGAAACTTCAATCCATGTTTTATTATTGAGTAGGCCATTTTCCAATCTTCTTAGTTAATATTGTCTAATAGATAATTATCGATAGCCGATATGGGTGTTCATGGTTCGATTTGGATCGATTATTGGTTAAAATCATAATCAAACTAATGTAGTCGATTTTTTAAATTCCTAAAACTAAACCAAACCAAATAAAAAAATAACCGTCGATTTGGTTATTGTCGATTTGGATCAGTATAGTTTATTTTTTGTTTATTTTTTTAGTTTGAAAGTAATAATTTTTTTGAGGGCATAAACATCTCGATAGACACAAACACGTAGTACATGAATAATCCACAAAAGACTACTATGGATTCTATAAGCAATAATACTAGAGTTATTATTATACAAACAAGTGATTTAGTTAAACAATACTAAAGTTATTATACACGAATAAAGTGATTTAGTGGAACAATACTAAAGTCATTATACACCAAAGATCAAATCTTCATAAAAAATCAAGCTCAACAACCAAATAACTAGCCGGGAAAGGTGGTACAAGAAAATCATATTCCAAAATACTAACAACCGTATTTTCAAATATAAAATGGTAAGTTAAAGATTTAAATTAATTAAACTAGAACAAAATATTTATATATTATTTATGAATACTATATAAATAATTATAAAATTTATATATATAATTATTTGGTTCGATTTGGTTATTTTTGCGAATTTTTTTTAGTAAAACCAAAACCAAACCACATAGTATTGGTTTTCAAAATTTAAAAACTAAACCTAACCAAATCAAATCAAATATCGGATTTTTTAATCGATTTGGTTCGAATTGCAATTCAATTTGATTGTTTAACCATAACCATGAACAACTCTAATTATCGACATGCCACATCAAAGACTAATTGAATTAGTTATTAAATAAATTAAATTAGTTGGACTAACGATTTACACAAAAATGCTATCGTGCACGATTAACTTTCATATTCATTCACATTAATCACCGATCTTTTTTCCATGCATTTGCGTTGATCACAAAATTGATTATATAAATGATCATTCATAAAATTATCCTTTTTGCTCGTGTAATGACTTTAACTTACAATCTTCAAGTTGGAAACGAGGGTGCTTATCATCAGAGCAATTTTTTCTTTTTCCATGAAATTATTCGATTGACTTTTGGTTACAGTTTTTTTTTTTTTAAAAAAAAATTAAAGAACAAGGTTAGACCATCTAGTAAATTGAGTGACTTTTTGTTATAAGAAATGGTTTAGCTAACATAGTTATAGTTTGAATTAACTGCGATAATATAATTAGATAGCAAATTTTATAAACGTTGTGCATGAATTGTATAGTGAAATATACAAATGGTATACAAAAATTGCGAATTGTATAGCGCCAATTATACAAATATTGCACCAATTACACAAATATTGTTATAGCTATAATTACAAAATATAATTACTCAAATTATAGCTATAAAATATAATTAAAATATTTTAAATGACTATATATAAAAATTCCTCCAAAATAAAAGTTGAGTAACTATATGTGAACTTAACCCTGGATCGCAACAATTTACTAATTAATATCTAAGATAAATTGATAGTTGATTTATTTTAATGTTTGACCACAACGTAGTATTCTATTAAAAAATATTTATATCACACATTATTTTTGAAATGTATTATGGGGCAGGTGACATTAATGGATGTAATGTACTGGAACAATAATGGAACTATACCGACCTGAAAACAAGGAAATTTCATATATTTGAATTTCTCTAGAATTATTGTTGATACCTTACAAGAATTTTCCAAGATAAATTTCAAAACATATATTATATATGTTGACTAATTGGGAAAATGGAATTTTTTTTATTGTATGCCCAATAAGACAAATACACCTTAATCAAAACACTCTCCAATTGGCTAAGTTGATTTCACACCTATTTACAGTAGAGACAAAACGATTTTATACTCCATCGATTCATTTTATTTATCCATTATATTAAAAATAGATATTCAATAATGTACTCGTCCAGTTTAAAAAATTAATAAATTCATTTACTCCCTCATGTCCATTTTACCTTTATTATTAGATACTATTTGATATCTAATGCATTTTTTGAAGCATTAAATTTAACATATTCAAAGAGTAATATAGTAATATTACTTCTATTATTTATTATTTCTTAAGGTGTGTGTCAAATTTGTAATGAACAATTATTATTGGACAGAGAAAATAATAAGCATCTTCTGTAATAACATTTCATTGTATATAGCAGTTATTTTTTTTTTTATAAAAGTCAAACTTTATGTTATGATATTTTGTATTCTTTGTAACAATATGTTGCTATAGTAAATAAATTAATATTGTTATAAAAAGGCTTGGTCATAGTCGTGTTACTACATATTTCTTTCAAAAATGTAGAAAGGAGAAATAATGGAAGAAATTACAAAAGGAAGAGTCAAATACTTACCAACTAAACGCCGGGCGAATTTAGTCCTTTTTTTTTTGGGTCACGGGAATTCATGGTTATTTGATTAAATTCGATATATTACTTGTATAATTTTTAAAGAGTACATTAAATACTAGCTAAAGGAATTCATGCTCAAAATGACAAGTTGGTTCACTGGTTCATGGGATCTTTGTTAGCATGAAGGCTGGGTTAGTTCAATTCTAATCAACAATATCATTTTTTCCCTTTTTTAAAAATAAAGTAATGGTGCACTCATGTTATTGAATTCCTAGTTTGCCTCTGACTAAACGTAAATTTAGATAGAGGTGAAATAATTGATTTAAGATTTTTTTGATCAAACAGATATTATATTATATTAGTATAATAGTAGCCTCATTGAGGCAAAATTTGTTGGTTGCCTGGTGGCATCAGCTGCAGCGGTTTAATAGCATAAGTTACATTAGAGAATTGTCCTAAGGCCACAATCCGATGTGCGTTAACTTACTTCCTAGGATATTTAGTTCCTGAATTGTTCGCGCTTGTACAAACAATGAAAGAGCTACAAAAATTTTTGTGTCATCAAAACGAGCTTGATTAGATCCTTCTTTAGCAGTGGAGATCTTTTATTGAAAGAGAAAACAATATAATATTGAATGAGTCAGTGTGACAAAATGGATACATTTGGACTGCGACAGTGAAATGGAAACTTTTACGTTGAAATTTTTTGGCAGTCATGTACACGTAAACAACACTAGATTCTACACTTATTTTGGTGAAAATAAAAAAGATAAAATGATGACCGATTTCATTAAGAAAAGGAATTGGAAAAATCCTTGTTATTGGTTCCTTGAAACGTTGGACGAATATAGGTGAGAAATTTTGTTAAAAATATTCAAGATTATTTATGAATAAGAAGCAAATTTGATATATATATATTAACAAAGTGCATTTAGCTCAAGTACTCCACTTATAGTGATAATTCCTTATAGGGTTTTGAAGAAAAATATGGAGTAAAAATAATGAATTCTGCATTTTAAATTTGCAGCGGATTGTTATTGGTGCTATAAAAAATAATTATCACAAATCTTCTTTGATTTTACTAGAAAATGAAGATTAATGTATAAAATGTCCTTTTGTATGCTGATAGAATCTAACAGGTTAGGATAAAAATTTTTCTCATATTTATTCTTTTTCTTTTCTTTTGTCCTTTTATTAGGAGAGGAAATTTGAACATAATTGTTCCCGCTCTTAAAAGAATAAGGTTGAATAGTTATAAGTTATAATTATTTCCTCCGAAGGTTATAAGGTTGAATAGTTATAACTTTCTTCTTTATTTAAAAATTAAATTTATCCTTTATTTACATATCGGATAAGATTGGATCAAGTCAGTTCACAAGGGCGACTCATGACTCAAAAAAATCTTACATCTTCCACTTTGCACATGGTGAAAAATCCTATAAATATATAAAAACTACTTAATATTTATTATTTAAATAAATAATAATATAATGATATTTTATATTGTTTTTAAAGCTTGAATTCGTTTTTACTTGGATTAATTAACAAACCGTGTAAAAATGATATAATATTATACTGTTATTATTCGTTGGTAGCCTTGTTGGTTTCACTTTCACTCATTGATTGCTTTTTTCAGTCAATAAGTATATTGAATTTATAGTCATTTTCACACTAAGGTAATATTCCATTCTTGATTATGGTTCCGTGTACAACCAAAAGCTTCGCATCATCCTTACATCAAATTGTATTTCCTTTTCATTAACATGTAGAACCATATTATACAAAAATAAATCAAGATAACAGTAACATAATCAAAATTTTCACTAAAAAAATTTAAATATAAATTAATTAAGTAGATGAAGAAATGAATGAAGGTGATTAAATTAATGCCTTGCATTTCTTAACTTCGCCCAGATCTAGGGGGCATGAGGGTGTTCACCGAACCCCTTAAATAAAAAATCACACCAAATATATATGACACTTTTCTATTTTTATGCAAATAAATAGATTCTTGATGTTGATTTAGTGAT
The DNA here is from genome assembly GCA_026153255.1 of Solanum medicagineum. Lineage (NCBI taxonomy): Eukaryota > Viridiplantae > Streptophyta > Magnoliopsida > Solanales > Solanaceae > Solanum > Solanum medicagineum. The sequence continues at coordinate 19,481,095 of JAPFFP010000002.1, read as the reverse complement.
ATAGAAAATTCAAAATTCACCTAAGGTTCCAACTTTAAATCCTAATAATATATTTTGATTTTTCAAATTCACATAGTTAAAAATTTATCTTGTTAGGGAAGATTTGATTCTCCCCATGAATTTAATTATAATTGTTTAAAATAAACTTTTAAGGAAATTACATATTACTTAATCATCATAACTTCTTTTGCATGGAGTATAAATCTAATCATAACCAATAAATATAATATGGTGCAAAAAAAAAAAAAAAAAAGTCGACGCATTTTAATAAGAAAACACATAATTATGTCGGTCAGATTTTTCTTTTTAAAAGATAATTATCAAAATTTACAAGTCATTTAAGTACATATTTGGATTCGTCTATTTCTTGACTTGGTCTTTAGTTCAGACCTATCAATTCATTAGTATTCTGTCATCTAATTCCATTATATAGGTTTAGTGATCATAATTATTTGGAAAATGACAACAGAAATTTCCTCTTAATTTTATTAAGCTCTAAAATCCATATGCTGCTACATGCTACCCCAGTTGTCACTAATAATCATTAATGGACTACTAACTGTTTCCATTGCTTATTCAATTTCTTTAGCGTATGAAATTTTACATGCTCAATATAATTTAGTTTACTACTCATCTTTATAGACTAGCTTCCGGTCGTAGTTATTTGCTTGAGAAATCTTCAGTTGTCCTACCTGCTTTAACTATATGTTTTTTCTCCTTTATTATGTGGGATCAATAAAAAATATTTCGTGGATTTTTTAATTTAATAATTTCAAGGAAGCTGCATGTCGACGTGTCTGCTTCAGTTGCTTCATAGTATTTTTTTAGTTGCTTCAATTATAATTTTATGATAATTTTTTAAATATAGATAAAAAATCTATCGATATCGCGTAAATCAAGACTACAAAATAATTTATATTGACTGCTTGCTTGAGAAGCTTTTGGCGAGCCAACAAAAAATAATTTGTGGCCTTTCTAATTTAATCTTTTCAACGCAGCTGCATATCGACGTGTCTATTTCAACGATTTCATAATACTTCTTTGACTGCTTCAATTATAATTTTACAATATCTTCTAAAATATATAGACAAAATCTATCGATGCCACATAAATTGAGATTAAAAAATAATTTATATTGGGTCGGCGCTAGCATGAGCTTTAATTCGCCACTAGTAGTTATAGTAGGTTATTTATTATGTATGGGCTCTTGGGTCGTCCGGACCCATATCTGGTAAAAGTGATGACCTAGTTGTTCCCACATCCCTTATCCTGCGTGTTTGTGGGAGCAGTTTGGGATATATCAATCAATGCTACCTATTATAAAATTACCTACTATAATCTTTTTATAAATATCTACACGTAAGCATATAGAACAACAGGTGAAACTACAGTGATGCAGGAAAAATCATGTCGATGAGCAAACATATATTAGTTAATTAGCTAAGATAGCTATAGTTTGAATTAATTACGGCTCGTGGCTAACATCTGATGTAATTATAGTTTGAATTTTGTATAATTCACATGATTTATATAAACGTTCTGCGCGATTATATACAAAAGTTGTGCGCGAATCAAATTGTATACTGAAATATATAAATATTGTGAATTGTATAATAAATTATACAACAATGTTGTGCACGAATTGTATAGCGAAATATGCAAACACTATACAATAACAGCGAATTGTATAGTAAATTATATAAATATATACAAATATTCCGATAATTATACAAACGCTCTTTGTATTATCAGAGTCGTTGACTTAAACATTTTTTTATAAATGGAATTATACTCAAAATTCAACTTTCTTGTCTATACACAAAACGCGGAAAATATCAAATTATCTGTGGCATTAATTGTTATAAATTATTATCAATTCACAATAGCATGTCTCCAACTCTGCAATTATATATTTCTAATAATAGTGATTCTTATTTTTTTTTCTTATGTTGGACCACATTTTAGTGATTAATTAGGAATCTATATAGAGGAGAAAGGTTGTTAATTTGCTATACATGACCATTTAAAATAGAGTAACCAATGATTCAACTGCAAAATTGGTTGATTAGTTTACTGTTATTAGGTTATTGAATTAATAGATAGTGAACAGGTTAAATTTTTATACTTAATAATTTATTGGTGTGGAGATAAATTACTCAGTTTTCTTATTAGGTAAAACAATAAACCATACCTATTGAAAAGTATCATATTTATATTCTTACCTCTAGGTATATAAAGTAGGGGTAACTTCAAATGTATACAATAAATTATTAGTTTGCAACAAATATAATCATGTTTTATTTACATAAAAAATAGTAAAAAATCATAGAAAATATATTGCCAAAAATCAAAAAAATTATACACTGATTATACAATATAGATTACTTATACATGAGTTATACACCACATATATATTATGATTCACTCAAAAACTGAGTATAACTTGACTATACATGAAATATGCAATGACTATATATGACTATTAAGAGAATAAATATCTCAAAAACTGAATATATCTTGACTTTATATGAAATATACACTAACTATATATAACTATATAATAAATAATTATTTTTTTTGTAATTACTTAGGCCGAATTATCATCTATTGTATCTATTGTACAAACCTTAAAACTAAAGCCCATTAATTAGTACTCTTATCGGATGGCTTGTATGCTCTACACATAACACTCAACCTGATCCCTTAACAGAGTAAAAACAAAAAAATTAACAGTAAATGAAAAAATAAGTGGAAGAAAAATCACAACTTATCCCACAGAATTTTAACACAACTTCATTATTATCAATTAGGAGCAACAAGCGATTATAAACTTTTGCAATCTAGAATTAACCTCTTAATTATTCCCCTTGCTATGATAATTAAGAAACTTGAACTCCTAAGCAATAACTTTGTTGCCCGCTAAACTAATTAGTCACCTTTGATCAATTTAGACTTCAAGATCGACATAGCCAACTCTAGCTACGCTTTACAGAATTAACATATTGAAATAAGCAGCTAATTCTATTATAGATCAAGACTAAATTTACAAGATATGAGCTGAGAAATATAACTGAGAACAACTTAAAACTAAGATGACATTCTCGAGATCTATTATTGTTTCTTGGTTGATATTTCTACGGAGTAAATTTTTACTTCTTTTTGTGAAAGAAATGAATGACAAACGTGATTGTGCCAATGTTAACAAGACATAGTATAGGATAATCACGCCCTTTTGGAGCAGTTCTATCGACTAAGAGGCTTGTCACACTGACACACTCCGAGCACTCACACAATCAATTATTGGCAGTTTACTTTTTTGAGCTATTACTTTTTTGAGCTATCATTCTATGATTGGATCAAGTTTCATAACAGATCCAGATTTGTCAAAGCATCAAAACTACAAGCTAACGTTATCACTTCTTGGTTAGGAAATATCGAGCTATTTCTCGAGAGTCATCACTTTCTAACTCTAAAGCGCAATCTCTCCAAAATTTGGTCTTATAACTAGCTAGAAGAGTTGCAAATGAAATTGGCACAGGCCCAGTTATTAAGATTTTGCTAGTTGTTTATTAAAATATTCTCTTTTTCTTTTTCTCATTTTGTTCATCATATCTTAAAAGAAAAAATAAGTGTCAATTAACGAAAGGAAAAAAGTAGTTGCAGAACTTGAGGTGTGGATATTTCAGCATTGGCCCAGTGGCCTTGACATAACTGTTGGAAATCTTACGAGAATTCTTCAGAACTTGAGGTCTGGATATTTCACCTGATATAGATGTATCCCTCGTGATTCAACAGATTCTTCTAGTATTAAACTTTTGCAGCACAAAAACTAACAAAGATTTATTAAGAAAGAAACTCCAACAATCTTGACACGTAAAGTTTCTAACAATTGAGAACTCTATAATACACTAATTGCTTGCATTATTGTTTGAGTGCTCTCTGAGGCAAGGCGGAAATGAAGTCAACCAAATTATTCAGATTCTTATGTGAAGTACCATCAACTTGCATACCAGCAACTATGTTTTGCTTCATGTCTACTACTCTTTTCTTCATTTCTTTGCCTTCTTCACTTAACATGAGTTTTCTTATTGTTTTCTCTATGACCGTTCTCTCGATAACCTCCAATTCAAACCCAACCTTATATATTTGGGTCATATACCTTTCGTTCACCAGTTGATCTGCTAAAATAGGCCTACATATCATAGGGACTTCTTCACAAATACTTTCAAGCATAGAATTCCAACCACAATGTGAGTAAAATCCTGCTACCGCAGGATGTGCAAGCACCTGTTTTTGTGGCGCCCATTTCACTATCCGTCCTCTTTCTCCTACCATTTCCTCAAAACCATCAGGTAGTGCCTCAGCACATTGAAACCCAGAGACAGAGCCAGGTCGAATAACCCACAAGAATGGCTGCTCACTGTTAGCTAATCCCCAAGCAGTCTCGATTAGCTCTTTGTCATCAATCCTCACTAGGCTTCCCACGCTGACATAGAGAACAGAGTTAGGGGATTGTCTGTCAAGCCACTCAATGCAGCTGTTGTCTTCTTCTAGTATGGAAGTCGATGAGGCCAAAGGCGCCATTTTGTGAAAAGGTCCTATTGGAAAAAAGGGCACCTTGTAATGTTCCTGAAGGCGTGACAGCATTGAATTCTCCAAGTCTTGCATCGTGTTCCAAATAGTCGCCACAGATGATCCTATATCACATATTGCTGTACGGAACTCTAGTTCCGATCCTGGAACTGTATTATTGATGACACAAAATGGTATATCCTTAAACCTGAGGGGATGAAGCTCCGGTAACAGATCCAGCAACTGAGAATCTGGAATTGCAAAAGTGAGTAATCAATTCATACTTAGTTAAAAGCAGAGCATAATTGAACAAAAACATTATAAGGAATCCGCCCATCTCATTAATTACCAATATAAGACTTTTTGTCATTCTTCAACACCACCTCACGTCCAGTGCTTAGCATCTGGTGTGTCGGCTTTTCGGAGACTCAACATTGGGTGAGACAAATCCTGCTATGATATCATGTAAAATTAGGTTTTGAGTCTAATTCACACCCCAAAAGTTAGCTCAAAAGAAGGAGAATTGCCAAGCCTTATAAGAAGTCCATGCATCTCATTAATCACTCACGTGGAACTTTTTGTTATTCTTCAACATTCCTAGAATAATTTCAGGGCTAGAAAGCCTTAGGCTAAGTGTTCTTCATCTCAATGTTTCACAACTTGACAAGTTTGTCCTCTGTTCTCTCAATTAAGATTTCAAGTTTTATATACCATTTAACCTAGAACAATTTTTAACACCATCAGATCACACAGATAAGCCTGAAAACTTGAAATAAGGATATGTTTTGTACTGTTGTAAGTACTGATAACCTGATAATGTAAAAAATTGTTCTCGTACCTTCAAAAGGAAGATATTTTTCGGATTGCTTTAAAATGGTAATCATAGAGTGCAAAAATGCAGCACTGAAAGTGCGCAGGACAATGATGGGAACCCTGAGCTGAGTGGCTACATCGTCAACAAAGAACATGACATTGTCATAAACGATACAAGCGAGCTGATTACCTTCCTCTTCCATCATCCTAACAAGGTAATTTCTCAAGGGCGCTTTGCAGTTGTCGTTCATACTATATAAATTTTCTACAGTGGGAAATGATATGTCGATTCCTTGTAATCCGTCATCCATAGAATGGAAGACGAATTCAGGATAATTGGAATAATTTGGAGCATTGTATTGAGTATGTGCAACTACAACAGAAAAGCCTTGTGAATGAAGGATACTTCCAAGCTGCAGCATTGGTGTTAAATGCCCCTGGTATGGGCATGGCACTAGTACTACACATTGTTTTCTTTCTATTTTCATCTTTGCTTTCTTGTAATTTCTCTTCTATTCAAAAGTATATTATTAATGTTCTTGAAGGAAGTTATGTATGGCTCTCAAGTTTGCAACTCTAGATCTAACCTTATAGTACCTAAATGTCAATTTCGTAGTTTTGATAGGGGACTCTTCGCATTGTTGTCACTTGCTCGGCTTCGACAAATGATTTGATTAATAAATAATTTGGACAAAATTTATTTAATTAATTTTAAGATTTTCCTTTTCTCATATTAATTTTAGTGAATTATTAATTTAATTAAGTAATTCATAAATTATTAATTAATTAAATTAATTTACGGATTAATTCATAATCAGTATTGCTACTTTTGTGATAGCTTATTTGTTTTATCCTGGGGGGAAATAATCCGCAATCTCAGATACTAAATTTCTTAAGGATACACAGAATTTTGTGGACTCAGATAATTTTATAATTTCATTTTTCTTTGTAACATGTTTCTGTTATGGTTGAGGTTATAACAAAATGCACTAAAATATCTTTTAATCTTGTCTTCTAAAATATGTCACACAAAAACTTAAAATACTCCCTTTGTTCTTTTTTTTAGTCATGTTGTGCTTTTCGAAAGTCACTTTGACTAAATTTTAAAACTAAATTAAACTGCATTATTTCAATTTTTAAAAATAAAAATAAAAAAATTCAAAAACTATATAGAAAGTAATTATAATTTTTTTTAATATCATATACATCATAAGAAGTTGATCAAAGTTCTTTCAAAAAGAAATTATAACGACTAAAAATGAACAGGAAAAGAGTAAAAAATTCCTAAAAAAGGAAAAATGTCATATTTGTTTGGTAACTATTAAAATGGAGTGCTAGATCTTGAATGAGGTGATCAAATTGCCAACCACAAGTAACAAGAGCCACAAGTCTTGCTTGTCTTTAGATAACGTATGTCTTCCTGTCCAATAATTCAACATTCAATGTCGATAAAACAATATCAAGTGTAGTTAATCTCTTTTAATGTTCATGTTTTTTATCTTTGCACTTTTACTGTTTCTCAGCCAGCTTTTTGACATGTAATTTTATATTATGATTTCAAATTACGTTGGATATGATTGAAATTATAATTTAATTAAGTAATGATTTCATATTTTAAACTATCCAAAAAAAATATTATATTATTATGATATCAGATGAATTGGTATGCTTTGATATTTTACGGTATGGTATATACATGCAGGTTTATAAATTATCCAATTAAACATAGTATTAATTTATATATGAATAATTTATTTTATATTTATCTATCAAATATTGTATAAATATATAATAATTAATACATGTATAAGTTGTTTCTTCTTCTTTTTTTTCTTCTCAAATTTCAAATCTTTTCTAATGGTCTTTTCTATGTTCTTCTTCTACTCCTTGCACTCTCAGTCTTACCCTCTATGCACATGACTAAATTATTAAGGTTTTAAAGCTCTTCTCTTTCTGGTGAATTCAATAAGTAAATTCCTTAAAGTTTTGGAGAAAGGTGATGTTTAAGTTTGAAAAATATTTCCAAGCTCAAGCTTTTTTTTTGGTTTTTTTTTTTTTTTAAATTGGGGGTAGCGAAAAGGGAAATGGGGAGGGAGATTATAATGTGGGAATCGAAACCTCACCAATAAGGTGGGAGTTTAGGTAGTCAACCAACTGAGCTACTAAGATTAAATCAAAATTATTAATTTTTTGAAAAGGTGAGAATTAATCTCACAGAATTAATTACATTTTAAAGCACAAATATATTAAGATATTTTATCTAATGGTCTTTATCCAGTGCTCTTTCAGCTCGATATCAGTATAAGTATCAATCTCTTTACTTTTCTGTGTATGAGTTGAATTTTGAGTAATCGATGAGACTAGTAAGAATTCTCCAATTTGTTCTCATCAGGAACTTTTTGTGTTGGATATAGATTTGAGACCTTAGAATGGACTTCACAACAGGAAAAGAGGAAGTCCCGGACGTCAACTTCTTTGATAAGGACCAAGAAGATATAGATTTAAGGCCTTAGAATGGACTTCACAACAGGAAAAGAGGAAGTCCCGGATGTCAACTTCTTTGATAAGGACCAAGAAGATATTTCCCAATATCTACTTGGCCATTTCACTAGGAAAAAAAAAAGCTTGTGATCATTTTAGTTGGATGGAAGACTTATATGGGGCCTTCAACCTAGAGTTCCTGTGTACGCAGATGTGATAAAATTAGCACCATTAAATATAAGCCATCCATTTGTTTAAAAAAGATCTGGACTAATTACTGATCTGCATTCAAATATTTTTTCTGTTTACTTTTACTTGTCATTTTTAATAAATCAAGATTAGACAATTTTCTTTTCTATTATACATTCAATTTATTGTCATTAAGTAAATGACTTTGAAAAATATGGTGAGTGGATCCTATCAATTAATAGGAGTAAAATGACATACTATAACAATAATTATTTTTCTTAATAAATATGCAAAGTCAAAACTCAACGACTAAAAGTGAATGGAGGAAGTATTTATTAGCTCAGCTCATGATCAACCCAACTCATTTCAATCTATCAAAATTTGAACTTATATCTGGTGCAAATTGATAAATGGGAAATTTTGTCACAATATTCTTGAAAAAAATATTTTATTTGATATGTCATATAATCATTAGAAAAAAAGATTTGATGTACCGGTTAACTTTATCCTTTAGAGTTAATGTATTTCATATTATGAAAGTGGCTCATATCTGTTACATAAATAACTCACACATATCCTTTTCCTCTAATTAAAATAAAAAAAAATCAATTCTAAAATTTTTTATTTAAAAATTCATATATGGATATATTTGATCATTTTCATAGTTTTTTATTCAATGGCTAATTTAAATTTATTATTCTTGATGGTTGAATTTATTTTTTTCACTATTTTTCTTGCCAAATTTATTATAGATGCCCCGTATTTTTTTACAATATTGCGTAAAAAAATTAATTTTAAATAACAATATAGGCCAAAAAAAGGTTTTAAATTATAATATACTGGCAATTTATCACTTATACCCATAAATAATTAAGCACATTTCATTTGGTTTTGGAATAGGAAAGGGCACTACTTTCCTTTTCAAAGTTCTAGGAACTTCTAGGGAATTTGTTTAGTATTTTGTCATGATCCGCCATTTAATCTTATATAAGAAGGTCGCATGGAAATCTTAGTGAGAGTTCTAAGTTCGTGACACTTATCTATTTGTTTATTTGACATTATATTGATCTGTGTTTTGGATCTTTTTGGACTGCTACGGATGTTGGCGGATTTAGTCATCCGCTTCGGCTTACATATACTCATATAGTAGAATATTATGACTTCGACTTATCGCTAACCGTGCCATCATTTCCAACGAGAGCGAGATACTTATCCTTCCTGGTAAAATTAGAGCATTCATAAGAAAGACTTGTAGCAATAGCCCTTTGTATATATACTTAGCAACTTCATGACTTGGCTTTCCAAAGAATGATGAGAAGAGCTAAGAAGAATGAGTATTCCATTATGTCCAATTACAAGACATTCTACATTTATACATGACTTTAATCTAGTAAAGTTATATTGATTGAGATAGCTAGCCTAGCATTTGATAAAAAGGCACAACTTGTTTGAATTAAGTTTAGCCTTCTTCAATGCTTCTTTGGAAAATTTTAATGAAGGTTCGTTAGCATGTGAAAAGAAATGATTTTAAAGTATATAACGGAGGATAAAGTTAAGATTCTTTATTTTATTATATAATAATTAGTGGTGTCAAAAAGAGCTTAACCCATGAGGCTGATCTAGTCCTACCCGTTATTGGTAGGGTTGAGATATGATTTTTTAAACATATTTAGAATTAGGGCTTATAAACCCAGCCTAATTAAGCCTTTGAGGCTTGACCGAGGCCAGATCGGAGTTTGTCCATGAGCCAAAAATATTATTTAATTTGAATTTAAATAATTAAGTTGTAAGACGTCATTGTTCTTAAGTTTATTTTTAATTTTTTTTTTACTTATTTATTTGTCAAAAAGATTATTATTTTTCTTTAGACATAGGATAAATCAAATTCATGACCATTGTTTCTTATATTTAATTTGAAAATTTTCTCATTTTTTAATTTTATCTATTTTAAATATAAGATTATAATTAAAAACACCATTAATCATATACATGATGCTCTAAAGATATATAGGCATATTTCGAATATCTTTACAAATAACATCTACATCCCCGTAGCCTTCATGTTTTTCTTCAATAACCAAACTTTGAATTATTGTCCCATGTGATTTTAATCCAATTCACAACATGATATACTATTGTACGAGGAAGATGAGGTTTTAGATATAGCTAATAGTTAAAATAATTATAGCATTAGCTCGCAATTAAGGTTTTGATTAAATAGCTAAATATATTTCTTTCTATTTATATATTTCGGAGCTCATATACAAATCTCTAATTGTGGTGGGCTTTCTCTAATTTAGGGGTTTATATACAAATCTTTAAAGGAACACTACACAAAATAAACCTAACTGAAATTATTTACTCTTAATGGATCTATGGGTCAAATTATTTACCTTTTTACCTCACTTTTTTTCCTTTTTATTTCACGTATGATGTCATGTTGATGTCACCATGATGTCAACATGAATACTATAGAATAATCTCCAGTGAATATATATATATATATATATATATAAACTATTTACCTTCTTACATTACTTTTTCCTTTTTTATTTCACTTATGATGTCAAAAAACTATGAAATAATCCCCAGTGAATATATATATATATATATATATATAT
>JAPFFP010000002.1:19451673-19470319 GCA_026153255.1 Solanum medicagineum | reverse complement strand
CGTCGTTGTTAGGGTATTGCGGCTTGTTCGGTGGTGTGGTGGTCTGACATTTGCCTAGTGAGGGGGGGGTGAGGGTAATTGTTTAAATTTATTTCAATTTTCATCAAAAAATTATATAATAAATAAAATCACAACAAAAATGGTTAAACTTTTATTTTATGTTGGCAATTTTAATAATGACTGACTACATAAAATACTAAAGTAAGGGCCAACATTTATAAACAATATAATTTTGTATGATTTCTAAAGTACATCAATGTCTACCATATCAGAGCATAGACATTATTAAAATATTTTTAAGTTATATTCAAAAAATATTTTTATATACAGTTAAATTGATTGAAATATAATGAATAATAAAATTACTTAATTATAAAAATATAAGTAATGACTCATAGATTATCATAAAGGTCTATCAAACTAATATCTCCACCTCTTAAAAAATAATTTTTATTTAATATAGACTTTTAAACTTCACGTTAATAATAATTATGAATAAATATTAAAAATAATACTGATAATTACTCAGCTAATACACAATATAGTAAATTGAGGTAAGTATGGATTACAACTGAATTTTCTTTAAATGTAATGAATGGAAAAAAGTGCATACAATTCTTTAACGATTAGTGGACTCATTCATACAATATGTGTGCTTTTCTTTCAAAATAGAAATAAAAATATAATTCTGGGAGATAGATATTTTAAATATATACTAATAATGACGAGACATTTATAAAGATGTCATGAATAACAAATTAAAATTTCTTATATTATATAATTGTTTTAAGCAAAAAATAATAATACGCAATAATTAACCATAGAATATTACTAGTCATATGTTGTAATCACATCAAAACTAACTTTTTTAAGTTTAAATTATTTTTTTGTAAGAAAGCACAATGAACTTTATGATTTCGTTCCCAATGTTAGACTATTAAATCACCAAATAATGAAATATTAATCATTTTCAATGTTTTAAAAATAGTAGGGGTGAAGAATATACTCTATTTAATATTTAGGATAAAGGACAAGCATTTATGTCATTGTGGCCAAATTTTGGACCAAATTTTATGGCCAAATAGCATTTCCCTAATTTAAATATTTTGATTTATTTTTATTGTTTTGATTTAAAAATGAAGGTACTAACATAAATCTTACTAATTAAGGACATGAGGACATGCCTTTCTATGAATTTTCGAAATTATTATTTTTGGAGATTTCAAACCCCAGGTACATCTGATCAAAATTTGATGTAATTTTATTGCTTATATATTGTATTCAGATGGATTCAAATGGACTCTATTAAATTTCAAAATGTGTTTGGTATCCTAAATATATGTATCTAATGTGATTTGTAAGTACGCTGACCATGGATATACACATATGCGCACACAGATATATCATCACCTTATTCCTATCTCGTTCACCTCATTCGTCTCTCTTTCCATATATTTGCAGTATCTGATAGCAAAATATATATATCTAAATATATCTAACTTGAAATCTAATAAGAAATTAGTAATTAATGAAACAATATATAATTATCTCAAACTATAAAGAGAATTAAGAAATATGATACGATGTTTGTGTAGTTAGGTAGTTCTTCCTAAAATTAACTGCTTAAAAATATTTTTCTAAAATTTTATCCAACATACCCTGTATAATCTCATAAGTGGGTCTGAAAAGGATAAAGTGTACGCAAACCTTGCTCTTACCTCTTCTGAGAAGGATAAAGTGTACGCAAACCTTGCTCTTACCTCTTCTAAGAATAATAAAGTGTACGCAAACCTTACTCTTACCTCTTCGGGTAGAAAGGTTATTGCCGAAAGACATTGTTTTATTTTAGTCAAACGCTACAAACGTGCTTAAAAACATCTAAAATAGTTCTATCAAAACAAGATGTGAGTTCAAATGGGAAATAACCCATACATGTACTCTCTGGTAAACATGCTACACGCAGTCACTTGAATAGTGGGAATGTGAACAAATACAATTGAAAGAGGAGCAATGGCAATTGGATCAGCGGGATTCACTCTTTTAGGTTCCAAGAAAGGGATTCTTCCAAAATGATCCACATGAAGCTCCTTTCCATTCAAAAGCACTGTTTGGCTATGCAAGTCACCATCTTTGGCTGTAAGGTGATATTCTTCCCTCTCGATTTCATGTCTCGAGTTCTGATCCTTCGTGACCTGCTGCAGCACTAGCGACTCTCTTGTGTTAGCATGTGTGACTGAAAGACTAATATTAACTGTTGTACCAACATGCATGTTGATCAACATTAGTGCGATTCCTTCCTGCAACATATTGGTATGTATTCAGAATAACAATTTCTAGTGTACAGTATGCTTTTTTTTTTTGGTTCCAATTATCTGATGTTCGAACTTACAGAAGATTTTGAACAATGAGCATAAGAGCGTAGCTTTTTTGTTCCTTGGAAATGTGTTGATAGAACATTTCTTCCCATCAAACGGTGCCACAAAAGAGCGCTGTATGCATGAAAGAGAATGCAAGTAACAATAAGTATAATGTTAAACGAGGATGTTACATTACCTAGCAAAAACGTGTTCTACAATAGTTCAATCGGTGATGCAGTTGGTTGTGTTTTTCAAAAAAAGCAAACATCGAAGAGCAGCTAAGGCGTACCCATAATAATCAGGATTTGGATGAAAGGTTGTGGTATTGAGGAGACCATAGTTTCCACCAACCAACGTTTGTCGACAATATGCCTTACTATCGACCGTGGCTGACATCCCAAGCTGATCCAAGTACCTATATATTGCACGATGTAAAATCACTTATATGAAATCTTGACAAGAAAATCATCAGAGGTGTAGACTAGTTGGGTTGAATTTTTACCAAAAGCTGGACACAAAGCTATTTGAAACATGATTACGACCGCTGTTATAAACTCCTCCACTTTCACCAACCCATGCTACTGCTGAAGTTCCAGAATTTCGGAGAACCCCTTGAAGATTTTGCAATATTTTGGATTCTTCATCCAGAAGAGAAGGATCAAGTATTTTCTGAACTAGGTTGGTCTCGTTGCCTAAATATGAGATGATTCATTATTTCAATAACCACGGTTAGCTAGGAGACTAGGATTAGGTGAAAACTAAAGCTTACAACAACAATGTAATCCCACGAGTGAGTCTACAGAGGGTAGCGTGTATGCAGACCTTACCCCTACTCTGATCAACCCTCGATTCAAAGGAAAAGTATATCAAAGCAGATCGAAATAGACATAATGAAAGTGAAGAAATCATGGCAAAATAAGATTGAAAATATGATGAAGAATCTGTAAAAAGGATCAGTAACTACAACAAAATACTGCGATGGTTGAAGTACAGGAGACAGAAGATAATAACAGAAATCGAAGGACAAGAAACTACGTGAGAATACTACGACTACAGGGAAAATTAAAGCGTCATTGCATAAAAAGAGCTTAATGTACCTCCACCAACACTGTAAATGTGATGTGTAACTACTTGAAGAGAATTGGATGCTTTATCTATGAATTCCGGAAACCAAACAGCATCAAATATTCCTCCTGGTGCAAGGATTAATGGCATGGCATCCTTCCCTTTATATATATCTTGCAGTAACTTGTGAAGAGCCCTAACATCACGAGCGTACTGATCGGCTGAAATAGCTGGACCTATTCCGTTTCCATTCAATTCATTTCCTGGAAAGAAGCAACAAATTTAAATCACATGTAGCAGAGAATAGACCAGGAGATGAATATCACTGAACAGTCTCAGAGTTGGCTTGTTATAGTGTCAATGCGTTACTACGGAAGAAAGTAATCTATACGAACCTATCTTACGGAAGCCCTTTGACATTTATTTTCTTGTTCAAGAGAAAGATTATGGATATACTGTCAACTACAACAGAAAGGTTCCCTAACGCCTTGTATGATGATCTAATTACAGGAAATTGGTGCATATGCTTTTTAATACGATAACAAAAAAGAATGCTTGACCATACAAGGATAATTCTCATGCTACGTGCTCCTTACAATTATCATTAATTCTCTTACGTTTATGCTAGATTTTCATACCAGCATTTTAAAGAACTGAGGGAGTTTCATACCAAGCTCCCAGCCGTGGATACTATAACCTCTGCTAACTGTATATGTGATGAAAGACTCTGCATTGCTGGAATCCCAATTTCCCAAAGCAGTGCGGCCATCAGGAACTGTTGTCTTTCCATTTAAAGCATTCAGCCCAAAAGTTACTTTTGCCCTGCAATGATATACCGTAGTATAAGGAGCAGTGAGCATTACATAATAGCTCTTCAATAACAATAACTCAGTTCCTCACTCAAATTTAAAAATGCAGAAAACTGCATGAAATAAAGTTACCCCGTTTTCTCGAAGAGGTCGTTGAGTTCATCCCAACGAGACAAAGGCAAGCAACCTTGGGTGAAGCCAAACAATTCTGTACTATTAAGGACAAAAGGAGTACATGGTTGTTCATCATGCGTCGTTTGGTATATTAGTTTATCTTGCAATGTGCCTCCGAGTCTAATTTTTAATGGAGAAAATGCTGCAACATGCAGGAAGAAACTTCAATAGTTACTCATTAATCAGAAAACTACTGATTAAATTTTGAATGTATCATAGATAGGCGTTTCTCCAAGAATTTATACCTTTGATTGCATTCAACAATACCTTGTTGCTTAAATCCTGCAATACACTCCCTATCAGTGCAATGAGATGTAAGGTAGAACATAACATAACACGTCCAAGGGTGTAGCCTCATCGTCAATGAAGTGGATTGAAAATCATGAGGTCTCAGGTTCAGGTTCAAATCTCAGCAGACACAAAACACTAGGTGATTTCTTTCGATCTGTCCAAGTCTTGGTGGACATGTAGGTCAAACTATTTTGAAATAACGGAAATGACTTTCCAAATGAAAGTTGGAAAACAAGTTCCATAAGTGACTTTTCAATTTCACTATCTCCTCTCCATCCTACACCTAACGCCGCAATCCCCAACCCTTGACCACCCCAATGGAAGTAGAAAAATAATTTCTTGCTTCCTTACCAAATACTAAATTGGTAAGAAACTCCCTTAATTTCGAGGAAAACATTTTCCTTCCTAAAATTATCAAAATATGAAGAATATATAGTGGGTATAGTGGTTTACACTGCAAAATTCATATGAAACTGCCATAAATCAACACAATCAACAATCAAATAAGATTTAAGTTTTATATCCTTTTTATAAGACAATTTGTTTCAACACATAGCATTCTGAAAAAGTCATTTTCTTCCTTTCATTTTAGTAGGTGGCAAAGAAATCTTAAAAGGGGCTATTTGTCCATGATTTTTTCACTTTATTTGAGCATAAATTTCAAGTATTTGAAAAACAACACAAATGTGTATTTATTTTTTTCACTCCAATTACTTGATAAAAGTCAAAGGCAACTCCGATTTTCAAATATCATTTTTCAGTTAAGCTACCTCTACTAGAGCCTTTTGTGTTTAAAATACTCACTATATACACTGAGTTTAACATAACAGAGCATTTAAATCAGAGTAAATCAAGAAATCGTAAAAATGAAACTTACAATATTAAGAAGAGAAGCATTTCCCCAACTACAAGTTCCATAGTCACACTTACTAGGAGGCCACCAATCTAAGGTTGCACAAATGAAATCCTCATCAATTTTTGCAATGGAAGAAAACCCATCAATGTAAAGAGTCCCTTCTTCAACAATATGAAAAGACTCTTGTGCTGTTGAAATTTGGGTGAAGTACAAGGACAACAGCAAGAAGCACAACCCCAAGAAGGAAGAAGCCATTTGCAGAGTAGAAGTGAATAATTAAATCCCTTTTACAGTAAAGTTACATTTTGTTCATTCTTTAAAAGTTTATAATAAAGATTGCATTAAATGCCACACGTCTTCCTTATAATACACGTGGGAATTTGTACCCCAGCCCACCATTTTTATTTGTTTCGAGATTTGTCACACTTCTAAATTAAAAATATATATATATCAGTGATGAATAATATTACGAAATAAGTATCAATATTTAAACAACAAAAAAGATAAATGGGAAAATACCAAAGTATAGTATTTATTTTCACTTGTTTTTACTCATTTATTTATTATAAAAAAGAGGGAATATATATACACACATATATACTATATGAATATCTATTTGCTATGAATATGATGTCCTATTATATGGATAGCTAATTTACAACATATAGTAGAAATTGAGTATATCTATTTCATTTCATAAGAAAAAGATACATAATAAATATTTTCAAAAAAATAAAATAAAGAGAAGTTTGTTAGTTTCAAGAGTATAAGTAAATCAAAAAGATGAATGAAAAGTGTTTTGGACCAAAAAATGAGTAGAAGGATATTGTTTACCAAAAGATGAATAGAAGGTATTTATATATCTTTTGTATAGTTCATAAGGTATTGTTGGTCTTTTTTCTCGTTTTAAAAATATGTTCTTTTTATAAAGTTTATTTTTCTTGTTTCTTGAGATGTGCTCATAAAGTAATAATAATGAATAGTGATATAGCAAAATAATTGATATTTCTTTAGGGGTATGTCAAATCATATATGAATAAAGTAAATATAGATGAAGATAGTATATAACAAAAAGTGTAGTAAAGATAAACTTTTTAACTAACGGAACATATGACAGTGATAAAATCTGCTTACATTTTACCTTCTCACTCCAGACTCCGGATTTCACTGCGTAGTTCGTCGTTGTTGTTAATTAACTGAACATGAAAAATAAAATTCATACCGAACGCACCCTTATAGACTTGCCATATTATTTGCAACACCACAGCTCCCTTCTAACACACTACTGTTTTGAGTAGATTGAAGTTTCCTCAGAAGTTCGAAGAATACAAGAGCGATGAGAGACTAAAATAAAAAAAAAAATGTCTTCTGTTTTCCCCCTTTTGTCAAAGGGTAAAAAATCAACATATTCTCAAGCACTTCAGTCACACCAGTTAGGATTTCCATCCTCAACTCTTATCAAAATAAGACCTCAAAAATTTCAATTTTACTGCAAAACTCAGTTCTCCAGCCTGTAAAGATGGAGTTAGTGTCGACGAACATTGTTAAGGTTGCAGCAACTCAGTAGAATGTGGATAAGGCGCAGCGCTATCTTCTTTTCGCCTTCAATCATGACCTAAAGAAACTATAAAGGGCAAAACTTGCCGAGCTTCTGCCAGAAAAATGAACTAAGAAAGGCGACGATAGAACTGCAGTACTACCTATAAAGGTGCATTTGTCAAGTATGTCCTCTCGTAAAAGCCAGTTATTTGGTCGGCCACAGCCCACATAATCGCCTGTCCAGGTGGGATCCTCATGAGCCGGGGAAGGAGTCCCTTCCACAAGGCACGTAATCCTTCTTCTGCATGTATTGTTGTGATGGCATGAAACATTCCTCTGTACTTCAACTCACCCCCACATTTACTCTGAGCCATGAGCCTTGTTTTCACAACATCGAATGGACCAGTGCATATAGGACCAACTGTCCCCGCCAGGAATCCTGATATCATAGACTGCCATGGCTGAAGAACTTTCCCATCACCTTCATGTTTCTTCCACAACATTGTGTCAAATGCATTCTTCGCTGTAAACATGGCGGCCTGATTTGTACCATTACGCATAACAGTTGGCGCCGCACCCGCCCAGAGACCGAGAATGCCTTCTTCACGAACAATCATACGAGCACAGTGTATAGGTCCCTTATATCGCAGAAGCTCAGGACTTAATCCTCTCTGCTGCTGTAGTCTAATCTTCACCACCTGCATTGATCAAAGTTTGACAATCATTTAGTGGGTTGAATATCCTTTCAAAAATCTATGTCTACTTGTATTATGCCCTTTTAGAGATGCTAATATGCCAAATATTATGCAAAGTCATGCAAGTAACCAGATATTAGTATCCTGTAGTTATTATTCTTGACAAGTGATACAGGACAACCTTCAATTGGAATTTGGAACAGCGGATAAGCCTATGATCAGCCAGAATGAAACTAAAAACAGCTCAACAAGCGACCACAAATGAGCAGTGTAGTTATTTTACAGATGCTTTCGTTGCCTTCTAAAGACTTCTGTATAAACATGTGAAACACATTTCATAAGTGTCCCCGGAAGGTTAAAGCATCCCAACTAAGATAGGAGATAAGTATTCCATACAAACATTTCCACAGCATCTTTCAGGACCTCTACATACTCAACAAAGCACTAGATATCCATCACCACCAACTCGGCTATCATTTCCATTGCAAAGATAATATCAAAATTGTAGGGCAATATGAGCGGCATGTCCATGTTAAACCTAGTCTGTTTACCAGGAACCACATCAACTATTAGAATAAAATCTACAACTATTTGGACATTAATTTCTTTTAGCTGGATGGTAATCAACATGGATTAATGAAACCTCAATGAAGCCGGGTCGACTTGGATATATCTCAGTGAGGTAAATTTCAACCAAACTGCTTTTACAAAATCTATTCAACTAAATGTTGGCTGAACATGTTACAAAACTTTCAAATGCATGGACAACAAACCAAATTTCTCCATTGTGAAAATTGCATTCATCATCACAATTTAAAAATGAGTCACTGCATAGCCTAAATGGAAGAGAAGGGAATTACCTATTGATCAAAGTTCTTCTACTTTCCTTTTGAATTTGAAAGAATTGGCTAACATAAAATAGCAATGGTCCTCTACGCTCACTCTATTGAGTCTCATATCATATTCTTTTTTCACATAAAAGAATCACCGGGTGTCACAAATCCAAGGTATTTATAGAAATCTTCACCGACCTACAAATAAATGAATAATACTTTTCGCCACCTAAAAGGAACATTATATGGAAAATCCACAAATTGGCCCTCTATTGCACTCCCTAATTCTTCTCCCTCTAGCACTATCTTGAATTACTCAACATTTTGAGATAGCATTTAATTTCCACTATACTCTGCAGTAATCTGGAAACAGCCGCTTTATGTTTTTAAACATAGGGGCTAGGCTGCGTACATCCGACCTCCCTCACCCCGCAATGAGCGGGAGCCTTTTGAGGCACTGGGGTATGTTGTTGTTGTTGTATACTCTGCAGTAACTTAATTTTCTTGTGCTCTTTGTTGCTTTCAGCAACCTAGTATTCTTACTCCAACATCCTCCATTAGAGCTGCATATCCAACTTTTTTTTTCTTGATAAAGCACTAAAGCTGCATAACCACATCTCGACTTCTCACTCTAGTAATAAGTGAAGAGATACTCCAGCGCTTTATTCGCTAGTCTCATTTTACTGGTCCAACTTATCTTATCCAAGGAGAAGACAGTATGGTATACACCCACTCTCCCCCTAATCCTCTGCTAGTCAGGGAGCATTTTATACACGAATTTTTAAGCCCTTTTCATATTGTAAACTCCATTAGCTAAGGACCACCTTCAATCCAACGGACAGTTGATGATCAACACTGATCAGAAATAATAATAGTAGAACTGCTAATAATTCTGTGCATATTTATTAATTTGAATGAACTACAAAATTCCTAGTAGATATATTAAAGTTACAATTGCTATGTCCACAGCAATACTACAAAATCCCTGTTTTTTGAATAAGAATAATCAAGCTAACAAAATCTTACTATCATCGTCTTCTTTTTTTTAATAACTGAGATAACCCCCGATGGACCAGTGGTGCATGGTTAGAAAATCGATGGATAATAGGTCCAACCCTCTCCCCTTCACTTAAATACCAAATTTTTGTCTACAGTAAGTTATGAAACCATGATGTACACCTAACTCAGACATCACTTCTCGCGCTCTTACCACTATATCGAAGCCTTGGGAAATCATCTATCCTAATATACATTCTTTTTTCCTTCTTCAAAAAGCAAGCCACTTCCCTTAGAAAATTACTCCAATTACCTAACTAAGAAAAACTGGCCATTTTTTGGCAAAGCGTGCTTGATCAACCGGAAAACAATATAAAATCAGCTATGGTCACCACTTATAGTGCCCACAGAACCTGTAAATGTGTAACCAAATCAGATCTACCACTCATTCTAGGTCAAGTTGTTCATGGCTTTATTTGAAATTTAAAACATGGATAATTGGAATGTTCTTCCAGTATGTGCATAAACTCTACAAGTATGGCATTCAATTAATTGACCTGATTTCTCTATTGAGGTCAGAGTTGAAAGTTTGATATAAACAGAAGTTGGGTCTAAATTGGAGATGAAGTCAACAGTTTGACAATGAATGATAATCAAGAGAACTTAAGTAATCCTAAGGCGCAGTCATCGTTGAATGTACATGAGAGAGACATAACCTCGGCTCTTGGAGAAGGCAGGACAAAGACCCCCTAACCTGTTCTTAAGGAGAAAATAGGTTTGGGGTTTTAAAGGGATTTTTGGCCCTACATTTATTTTTGTGTTAGAAGAAATAAAAATAAAAATATGAATTGAGTACAAATGGATGCACAAAACTTAATAATGTCGAGTATGCTATGAATACACATGTTCAACTAGTAAAACACTTTGGTGGTTCATATTTTAGAAGAATTTATCTTAGTAAGTAGGAGAACCTTATTTCCTAAGAAATAGATGCAGCATTTAGCAGTGTGATGGAGCAAGTGAATGAAAAGCACGTTGACAACTAAACACCATACTACCATTTGGTGTACCAAGATGATTAGCTCCCCAACTGCCATTTGCAATTCTGGAAACACGAGCAGCAGTTGACCCAAAACAAATGTTAGTTATTTACCCTCTCCTCCATCCAAATCACTCTGTTTCAGAAAGTCCATGGTGCTTATCACTCCAACAACTATCATTTCTGCATGTAAAATCCTTCACTAGAATTGCATTGATCATAATTGGACTGTCTGTCAAGCCAAGGAGTGAACTAACACTTTATAGTCACATTCTCTCAACATACACACACTGATAAAGTCATTTGATTTACTTTTTACCTATATATGTTGTTTATGGTTAGTAGCTACTTATCTCTTTGTCATCAATTATCTCCTTGTATTGTCGGCACTTCAAGCTGTTCGTTTTGGTGTACTTATCTCTCTGTCCTAAATCATCTCCTTGCTATTGTCAGTACTTCAAGCTGCAATCTATCCCTGAAAGAGCTAACTCACCAAGCTTTCGGGTGATTCTATAGTTTCAACCGAACTATTAACCAGGCCAGGTCTTCATAATTTATCTGGAATAGAAAAGGAATTGTTTGGTTGCCAAAGTTTCAGTGGACAAACTAATACAATGGATCAGAAATTAAAACAAACACAAAATGAGCATACAGGCAGACTCTAAAAACTGGGCGCACAAAAAGGGCAAACGTTGCAGGAGATTATAATGCAGGAAATCCAACCCAAATGAGCAAATTATACAAATTGAAATGGCAATCAGAAGAAATTAACAGACCTCAAAGGGCGTGACAATAACAAGAGCTTCAAGAACACCAGCACCGAAACCCGACATGACCCGACCCTGTGGGCTAAGCTTACCCGTTTCCGAATCCTTAAAAGCTGTCTGAAAAACCGCATTGGAACCCATGCGCAACGCATACTTGAGAGTCAAATGAGTCGCGAATGGCGTCAAACCTTTCCAGAGAGCCCTTACGCCTTCGTTTTTCACGATAGTCGAACCGCAGTGGGCAATCCCCTTGTAAGAGCCGGTCCGGTCCAGTTGAAGCCGGGTTTTGATAACGTCAATGGGTTGCAAGCAACTGGCTTCGACGATTCCACCTAATGAACCAGAAATGGCCTTCATGTAGGGTGGAATCGTTTTCTTACTCCTTGAATTTTCTTCCGCCATTGAAAATAATGAAGCAGAAGGAAGAGGAAGGAGAAGCACTAAAACGGCGCCGTTTTGAGGGGTATTGCACCTTCTTCTCCGCTTTAATGGAGAATAAAGAGAAACTTATTCTTTTTACGTTTCTTCAGATCTTGTCACATGACTAACATCAATAATTTTTATTCGAAAACACACGTGGATTCATATAATTTCTGCTAATACTTTACATCAGCTTATATTTTTATAAACATATTGCTATTTAGGATATTTGATTTATAGTGAATGTTGTAGTTTCTTTAATCGTTAGGAATTTTATTTGAAAATCAAGTTAGTTTTCTATTTGGAGATCAAATTTCTTGTTTTCTTATGAGTATAAGGTTTTCTTCATTGTATATTTACAATAGACACATGAATATTATTTAAGAGCACTAAGAAATCTTACATGCATAATTTAATTTTTTACCGTATATTACATTACATACTTATTATAGTATTAATATATTTAACGTGTAAAAGATATTTATAAATAATTTTATATTGTTATACACATTTTTGATAAAAAATAAAAATCTGAGCACGCAACTTTTGAGGGATAGATGGAGTTTTGAATTCAAAGATTTGATTTTCTTGAAATTTAAAAAGATGATTGAGATATTTATATTTAAAATAATAACGAAACAAATTTATTCGTATTGTGAGTATTTAATTCACCTTTGAGAAAAGTTAATTAGAGCTACGCAGATCTACAATAACAAGTACGGATTCTCGACAATCCCCACCAACTATGGGGTTCGATTGGTCAAATGTATTGTAGACACTTTTTTTTTCTGTTTTAAAAACATAAGTAACAAAGAATGTACTAGATTTATTAGTATTTCATATAAATTTTGTATTTTATTAAATTGATGACCCTATGAATATTTGAACTATACATGCAACCGCTTGTTAAGCAAAATATAAATGTTCTGGAATATTTTCAAAAGCCTCCCTTACATTTAATCATATAACACTAACTTCTCCATGGTTTCAAATATTACTTATTTATCCTCAAAACTACTTTACAAACTGAGAGGAACATTGGTGCTACATTCTTTCTATTATTTGTGGAGAGACAGAGATGGCATGTACACCAAGTATCCAAATCAACGGTCCTTGAAAGACTGCAGAGAGCACAAATTGGGAAATAAGTTAGTCACTAGCTCGACGTTATTTTGTCCTTGATTGAGAAAGATTCAGCATTGTTACCTCAAAATTTTTGGACACATCCTTCACCTGATCAGCAATTTCTTGCCTCTTTTGCTGAGCTGCAAGTACCAAAAACAAAAGGTCACAACGGCCTGAAAGATTCACGAGGACAAAAGGGAAAATAGAAATAATATTTACCCATTTTTGATAGATCCTCAATTCTCTTTGATGTCCTCACTGCAAATCTTTGAAAACTAGCACTGAGATAAAGAGAAGCCTTTTAGTATTCAGTTGGTGATGTCTCAAACATTAGCCAAATTGCTAAAGGGACTTAGCTTATTATTCTCCCTTGGAAGAATCAAAAAGTACATACAGTAAATTTAAGATGCTAGCTACAACACATTTATAAAATAAATTTTGAAAAATGGCATTTCATGCATATATTCTACTCTTGACTAGCAACCAAGTCACATGGATATGAACTTCCTTAGTCTCGTACCAGACTAGCCTTCATAATATTATTACTAACACTTAACCGTAACGTGTACGAAGCACAACTAGGATGGCTACAAGAAATAGAGGCAGCAGAAGAGTTTACTCTAACTTCATCAAGCTATCACTCATTTACAAGTAAAGCTAACCATAATTAAACAGATTCCTGATTTTTTTTGTTTTTTTTAATTTATTTATTTATTTATTGGGGGGGAGGGGGTGTGGTTCCCACCCAATGTCCAAAGCCCGCATTGGAGCCCCTACTAAATTCGGATTTTGCACTACAAGGTCCATTTAGGGGTGATGCGCCCAACATGATTTTCTCCCTAGCCAGAGCTAGAACCCAAGACTCTTGGTCAAGGGTGAAACAGTCTCACCACTACACAATAACCCATGTTGGTATTCTTTGTTTATAGCTAAAACTGATGAAAAAATGAAAACCATCTTTGCCTTTGCTAGTAGTTGCAAAGTAAGGAGATATGAAACGACACAAGATTATACAGACACCATGATCAAAATACTACCCTCATGATTAGACCATGTCCCTGTGATTTGATAAAAGAAAGGTGCATTAGCGGTTAATACGTTGTAATAGGATAATATTAGGAATATGACGGAACGAAAGACCAAGGTAAGAAAGAGGAGTACACCAAAATGCAAGTGTTGCACCAAACACTAGTTGTTTCTTGTTGTAAGTGAATGCAACAAAAAGACCGGGAAATAACAAATTGTGTCTAAGACATATATGACAACACACAACGAACCACCCGAGAATTGATGAAAGATCATCTTTCGTCTGGTCAGAGCAAAAGGTATCAAATGCAAACAAATACTTGTAAGAAGAATTTCTTTCTCAATGAGGCACCAAGAATAATGACGATAACACAGATTATTAGGCCATTAAACTGATATTATCTCACAACCATTAAAAACATATAAAAGTAAGATAAGAAGATGATCAGGCAGCCTTGAATCATCAGATGTTTGAGACATCAAATATCAATCATCAACACAATCATTAGAAGCGTACAACATTATCGACATGTTCACAATTATATTGCAAAAGACAAGCCGATCTATAATCCCACACAAAAGCCCGAAAACACAAATAGCCTCAAAATAGTAAACTCTAATGATATTAGCACCATTTCTAGGGAAGATGAAAAAGGAATAGCTTCGATCTGTAAAGAAATTTTAACAAAAGAATTGCTTTCATCTCTTAAATCATTTATAAGCATAAGGAGTAATCATCAGCATGCACGCAAATTAGAACACGTAGAGGTCAATAATAGACAGAGTCCCTAGTATGATTCCAGCTAAATTCAATTTTTTAGAAGGGGCCACTATAGGCTACTTGGGAACTCTATGCATCACCAACGATTCCATGACAATCTTCATGCAAGACAAACACATATTAAGGTTCCTCATATTGACACAGATCTCTGATCTCTCAGAGGTCGGAGGCAGACCTACACTGAGTAGGGGGTCACGTGCACCCATTAACCTCAGATAAAATTATATATATATACACAAGTTTATATATTGATTCCTAGTCACCCTAAACTACACATGTTGTTTGAGGTATTTCCGTGTGCTTTCTTAGTTGGGTTCAAATCCTCAAGCCTACATTGAGACCACTCATATTTTTATTGGTGGTTGAATATGCCTCACACAAACAGAAAAATGTTCACCCTTCAAGGTGGCCCAATGGTTTGGGTGTGAGACTTCCGTGTTGGAGGACTCAAGTTTGAAACCCCTTGCCAACAGAAGCAAGGGGTTTGCTTTCTAGGTCGAGCTCGTCGCACCAGGCTTGCCTAGAGCAGATTACCTCTCCTATGTGGTTTGCGAGCTATTGCATAGGAACCGAGATTTACCGAGTGCACACTTAAAAGGTAGTGACTGCAGATTCCCCTTGTCAAAAAAAAGAAGATTCAAAAATTGTGGCAAGCAGGATTTGAACTCTAAACCTTTTTGGGAGAAGTGTAGTCTTTCCCCAGTGGCACCTAAGGTGCTTTTTATTAATTTCAGCTGTATGTGTTATTTTCATGTCCCACTTTGCAGAATTATACTGGTATGTTGTTGTTATAGTATGTTTTATTTTGTATATACACATAGAAGGCTTTTGACCTTGGTGTGCAAGTCACATTGCACCTTATCCCTCCTTGACTTCCATGCGGATTATTTGCATCTATTAATAGTAGGCATCGTGGTGTTGAAGGGAGTGCCCCTCCCCACCTTGAAATCCCGGGACCGAAGTGGATTAGTTGCATATTAATCATATTCAAAAAAATCGTGATTGACTATAAGAAAAATTCAAACTTCAAGCATCAAAACAGCAGAACTTTTGACTCAACCATCATAAAGATGAGCATTACTCAAGAAAAAATTGTGTGGAACGAACGAGTAAAGACGATTCTTACCGGAGAATATATGCACGAAATTGATTACAGAAAGTCATAAAACCCCCGAAGGCATCCCCCCCCCCCCCCCTCCGCCCCCAAAGGGAAGTATCAGAAACTCCATCCCAAGGAAACATTATCCAAAATAGAATAAATACCTATTGGAAAGCCCGTTGACGATCAATTCATTGGCGACATAATAAATAACCCTATGAATGAAATTTCCTCCACCAGCCATGGCTGAGAATGCAAAACTATAAACAAATAACAAAATAAAGCAACAAATATGAATCTTATATGTTTACTCCTCAATTGAAAAATCTCATAAGATGGAACAACAGATTAAATAAGAAAATCGAACAAATCGAAGAAACCCTAACCTGGAAAACGAGATATATTGCCAATTCTCAAGAGGAAGAAAAAGGAAGAAGAAAAACAGGAGGGGAAATTGTATTTATAAGGTAATTGGACAAGTGGGCTATGTGGCCCAATTAATGATGGGCTTATAGAAATGTGGCAGTGGCCCAGAAGCCCTAAACACATTAACATCCTTCACCACAGGTAACAAAAACGCAGTTAGAAAATATCTCTGTCGTTAAAAAAATATATATATTTTTCAAGACAGAAATTTATATTTTCATATCATAATTTATATTTTTAGAAGGTATAAGAAGTTATGCAGCTTAATTTCTATAAAACATAGTGATGTTATGCTGTTTTCTATAGAATTTTTTCTATTAATACTCTCTCCGTCTATCTTTACTTGTCCTCTATACTATTTTAGAATGTTTAACAATACTTGTCAATTTTTTTTTAAATTAATGGATAATTTATTTATTTCTATCAATTTTACCTTTATTTAATATTATATCAGACTATTCAATACTTTGAAATTATAAGTCAAAGTTAAACTTTTAAAGTCTAATAAATGGTCAAATCCATGTCTTTATATATCCCTCCCTTCCGGTATAAATAGAGTATGCTCCTTTTAGTCTATATATATATCTATCTATCTATAACTGTCAAAATGGGTTAGCCTAGCCCCACCCAGCTCAAACCTCGCAGACCAAGGAATTTTGAGGGCTAAGACGGGCCAGCCCTTCATTTGAAAGGGCCTTGAAATGGCTGGCCTAACCCCAATCCTAGTAGTGTCACGGGTTGGGGCGGGCCAGCCCATCTCTTTTTGAAAAAATAATATTTTTTCTTTTCAATCTAAATTTAAATTTGAAATTCCGACATATTAAAATTTTTGATATGCCTAACAAAATTGTATGAAAGAACATAATAATTATAATCGTAATATGCATTATACATATGATTAATGGTGCTTTTAATTACAATCTCATATCTGAGATATATAATATCAAGAAATGAGAAGATTTTCAAATTAAATGTAACAATATTTGAGTCATCCTATGACCAAAAAAATAATAATATTTTTTCTTTTATAAATAAATGAGTAAAGAAAATTTGAAAAAACAAACTTTTAAACTAAAAAACAATTATTCCTTATAACTTTAGTTATTTTAATTCAAATAAATAATCAGTTTGGTCCATGGGCTGACCCTAGCCCGGCCTGAGTCAAGCCTCAAGGGCCAAGGGCCTAGTTGGGCTGGGCTTATAAGCCTGGTTGTAAATGGACTTGAAAAATCATATCTCAATCCTACCTAGGGATGACAATGGGGCGGGTGTGGGGCAGATTAAGCTCAAACCCACAAATTTTTTAAACTGCCCCGCCCGCCCTGTATGATGACTTTTTTCATTTTCAACTCGCCCCGCCCCGCTCCGCTCTGCCTAGCCACACTTAAATTTTAAAGTTCTTTCATTTTTAATTGAATTTAATTTTTTCCCGCAATTAACGTCTGAACAACTAATTAACTATTTTTATTTGACATCTTAACAATTGTTTTTTAATCGTTAATTAAAAGTTTCTAATTAACAGTTTAACAATTAACAATTTAGCGGACATATCTAATTTAAATTTTAGAAAAAAATAAAATTAAAGTCAATGTTTAATGTAAAAAGTTTATATCTTTGATTTTTACTAATTAGAAAAATTTAATTTCTTCGAATTTTAATTTGACTTTTTAAATCCGCAACCCGCCCTGCCCCGCATTAGTTTGAAAAATACCTACTTCAACCCACCCGGCATCCACCCCGCCCCACCCCGCATAGCTCTAAACTCGCCCATACCCGCCCCCGCCTCGCCCCATTGCCATCCCTAACCCTACCCCAATAATGGGTAGGGCTGGGCCGGTCCCATGGGCTAAGCTCATTTTGACGGCTCAACTAATCTATCTATATTTATACTATATTAAAAGTGTGAAGGCCGTTATAAATATTGTTTGAACTTTTTATCATTCATTAAAATACTCCTCTTCAGATAAAATCATTTTTTACTAGTTTTTCTTAAATATTAGTTATTTATTTAAGTTGATTAAATTGTAATTGTAAACACGAATAATGTTTAGTCATTAAATACTCCTTTTTGTTAGGTTCAGGATTCACCTTAATGTTTGGGATTTTTCGTAGATACCTATTGAAAAGAGATATACGTCTTTTGTTTGTTTAGGTTTAAGATTCCTTTAGATAACTTGTTGAAAATAATGTGTTGGGCTTTTGCCCTGAGTTTCTTACCATAATTGGAGTTTTCCTTTTGAGGAAAGGAAAACAGAAACTCTCCATATTTGACAAATCCTTTTTCTAGTAGAAAAAGGTTTATGACTCTATAAATAGAGGCTCATTCCTTCTAGTTTTGCAGCATTCAC
>JAPFFP010000002.1:19375437-19396472 GCA_026153255.1 Solanum medicagineum | reverse complement strand
TGCGTACATCCGACCCCCCCTCACCCCGCAATGAGCGGGAGCCTTTTGAGGCACTGGGGTATGTTGTTGTTGTAATGGTGCAGTGATGTTCGTTTTGTCACTTCCCAGCTTGCTGACTTATAATTTTGTTTCCCTATTGTTAGGTATTTGGTGCTCTTATCATTGCAAAACTGTTATGTGTGCCGATAGTGATGTCTTATCACACACATGTGCCTGTGTAAGTCCAACTCCTGAATATCTTGTCTTCAGATGAGAACATTTGATAGGTTCTGTAAATTACATGATTCAAGAAGCAAAAGGCTTTTATTTATTGATCTTCCCGATGAATACATAAATAAAGAGTTTCTGAAGCTTCTTACATCATTCTGTATTATTTAGGGCCTCTGCGCTGATCTTAACTCTTGTTCTGCAGATACATACCTAGATATACCTTTAGTTGGTTGGTGCAACCAATGTGGATGGTTATAAGTATGTGAGCAGAGCATTTCTTCTGCAGTATGTATTCTCTCTCAGGTCTTCAGCTCTGTATACTAATTAAGACATAACTGCTGCTTACCAGAGTTTCTACATAGAGCTGCTGATCTTACACTGGTGCCATCTGCTGCTATTGCGGAGGATCTAAAAGCTTATAGGGTAACAGCAGGTAAAAGACCGATAGGTGAACTTGTTAATTACATTACGACAGACTTTTCCAGTTAGGAATTTAAGGCAAAAACAGTATTGTCTTCTCTGTTCTGTCAAATCAGTTTTTGTTGGTCTTAGATGCGTACTCCCGTTAGCTTCTTGCTAAAACTCTTCTCAGAGATGTTGATTGTTCCTCTCTTTTCCTTATGTTTCAGCTAACAAAATACGCCTATGGAATAAGGGTGTTGATTCTGAGAGCTTCCATCCCCGGTATCGGTCTCATGCCATGCGGTTAAGATTGAGGTTGGAGCTTCCTACTGAAGATTCTATCCACTATGTAAACAACATTAATGTGTACTGATAATTCTTTTTCCTTTCTCCTGTTGCTCTTCATGATCAGCAACGGGGAACCTGATAAACCATTGATAGTCCATGTTGGACGACTTGGAGTTGAGAAGAATTTGGATTTCCTCAGAAGGTACCTCCTCTCTTTATGAGAAAGAATAAGACTTGCATTTTTGGCTAATATATGGCTAGTTATATGATCCTTATATTGAGGGAAATCGTTATACAGGGAAACTGAGTGGTTATGAAGTTGAACGTAAGTACGGGGAACTTGCACTTAACATTTTAAAATGACTTTGGAACAGGTTAATGGATAGGCTTCCAGAAGCTCGCATGGCTTTTATTGGAGATGGGCCATATAGGTGAGTTGCAGTAACAATTTTACCTTTTGACTTTCAGAACTTCACCAGGATCATTTACCTGTACTTCACTGTTCATGCACAATAAGCAGGCTTGTATCCCCCTGTGCTGCCTCTTCTGATACTCATAGGCTGTCAAGTCATTATAAAAATTGTCGGTGAGGATCTAGCATGAAAAGATTCATGGGTAGACACTGATTATATTTCACTGTTCCTGCGTTCTATTGCTAGAAATATTACTTAGCTTTTGTGGTGAATAAGAGACAAAAGTCAGGAAAAGACTATGCTACTGAATAATCCCACTGAACTTTTATAGACTTGACTTTAGTAGGTAATGTTTAGTAAGCAGAATCCTGAATGTAAAACAATAGCAGCATTTATATGCCATGTAGGAGCTGCTGAATTATTGGTAGAGTTTCTTAGTTAAGCATAACCATTCCAGTTAGATGGAACAGATAACTTAGTGAACAGTAAACCTCATTTCATTATCAGTCATTTGGTTGATGCTAGTTAATTGAACATGGACGGGAGTTAATTATCTGCTAGCAAAGTTGATATGTGCCCTAATTATTCATTTTATTCCCATTTCCTGCAGATATGTTCTGCGTTACCATCATCAGTCTTGGAGTTATTTATTATGTTGACAATATATCTACATGTATATATACTATATATTAGCATGTTATATATTCCCTCTACATAGACAAGCTTGGAATTTGGGATTCTTCAGTTTATTCTATTATACCTGATGGCATAATGCATGACGAAACCTAGGAATTTTGAGGTGTCTTAAAGTCAAATTACATCGGCTCTCCTTTGTCTAGATTAAGCTTTCTACTTTGGCAAGAACTACTGATTTGATCCCAAGATTTGGACATAGGTCATTGGAGCTAATGGGATGAGCGATACGATTGTATAATACAAGTGAGCGACTGCTTTTTCCTGCTATGAATGATTAACATCTCCTTTTGTTTTCAAGCTCAGTTGCCTATCACTCTCCTCTATGAAAAGGT
The DNA here is from genome assembly GCA_026153255.1 of Solanum medicagineum. Lineage (NCBI taxonomy): Eukaryota > Viridiplantae > Streptophyta > Magnoliopsida > Solanales > Solanaceae > Solanum > Solanum medicagineum. The sequence continues at coordinate 19,394,131 of JAPFFP010000002.1, read as the reverse complement.
CCTCTGTAATATCAAGAAGACATCCATTCCCCTTTCAAATGGAAGAGAATATAAATTCTCTCTTCATCATTGAAATTCCCCATTCACACCCCAATCATGTTCCTTCGAGAAGAGCTGCATGCTATTCATTTTTTTTTTTTTGGCTTTGTCAAAAAAAAAAAAAATAATAAGATGAATAGCCTGCAGCTCTTCTCTAAGGGACATGATTGGGGTGTGAGAAGAATCTACGATCTCAAATGTTTTCAGTTGCTATTTATAAAAATTTCCTGTTTTGATAGCCTGTGTGCTTATAAGGCTGAGTACACACCATCCTCCCCGGACCCCATTTGTGGGATTACACTAGTTATGTTGTTGATAGCCTTTGTGCTTAACATGAGACACACATAGTTTTTCATTCTTATAAAAGATTGAGCTAAAATTATCTGTTTCATCACGTGTTATAGGGAGGAATTGGAGAAAATGTTCTTTGGCATGCCTGTAGTGTTCACAGGTATGTTACTAGGGGAGGAGCTCTCTCAGGCATATGCCAGTGGAGACATATTTGTTATGCCTTCAGAGTCTGAGACACTTGGATTCGTTGTTTTGGAGGCCATGTCATCAGGACTTCCTGTTTTGGCTGCTCGTGCTGGAGGAATTCCAGATATCATTCCTGATGATCAGCAGGGAAAAACTGGATATCTGTTTAATCCTGGAGATCTCGACGACTGCTTGAGCAAACTGGAGCCACTTCTGCACAATGCTGAATTGAGAGAAACAATTGGGCGGGCTGCACGTGCAGAAATGGAGAAGTTTGATTGGAGGGCTGCCACAAGAAAAATTCGTAATGAGCAGTACAACGCAGCCATTTGGTTCTGGAGGAAGAAGAGAGCACAGTTGATGAGACCATTTCAATGGTTGTTCAAGCGTAGGCTCCATGCACCGGAAGCACTTTAGGTGATGCAGTTTTCAGATTTATTTGTAAAAACACAGCTTTGGTGCTTAGGAAGGTGCTTACTGCTTAATCTCTCATTGCTTACATCTGGATGGAGATTGTAAAATATTAGCCAGCAAATATAATCTGGTGCTGGAGTTATGCAGTATTGACCTCTGTAACAGGCTAGGTAGATTTGCTTTATTAAACTGCTGTTAAATATTCAATTCAATCACTGTACATGTGATTATAATTCCCATAAGTGTGGGAACTTATTGATTATATATTCTCGTATATTAAAGAAACCAACTCAATGCAACCACAGGCTCCCAGTTGAAGGGAGAAGTGAGAGTTTAGCCTGTAGCCTTTATAAATTTGCACATGTTCTTGCATATCCTTATTGTGTTCAATTTAATCTTGCAATTTAATACCAAGCCGAAGAATCGAACTTTTGATATGTGCAACATAAAAGTGGATAAGTAACATATTTTATTTAAAATGTGTTATAAGTCACAATAATTAACAACTTAAAAATGTATGCATAGAAAATCTATCAGTGTCACATAAATCGAGATAAAAAATAACATGTGTTGGGCTGTGGTAGCACGAGCTCCAATATCTAGTACAAATCAGAAAGAGACGATCCATTTTTCAAACAAAAAATTGTATACAACAGAAATACATCTGTATAATTATTGAGGTTTGCTTGAGCAAAAATTCCCCCTTCTTTTTTCCACTCAAGAAAATGAATAAACTGTTTATTGAATCTCTATTCTTCTTTTCCCTCATTGCATGGTGCAGCTTTTGCTTGCACTCCTTTAGCATTTTGGAAGATCTTTTGGAGGTGGCAAAAGTGACTCATTAGGACCCTTTCCATTATCTACTAGGAATGCCATTTTCAATCCCCATGTTGTGTGTACCTCCAGATGGCAATGCATAAACCAAACTCCTGTAATATTATCAACCAAATCAAAATGAAGTATCTGTGTTGTTATATTACAAGTGACCTGATTGCATAAAGTTAGTGTATAGAAATTAAACTCGAGAAGCAAAAAAATGTACCTGGATTGTCAGCGCGGAATCTTATGGCGACCCATCCTCCAGAAGGAACTCCAATTGTATTCCTTTCAACAGGATCAATAAGATTAAAATTCTTAGGATCCGTTTTCGGATTGAAATTTCCCAATCCTTTACCCACTGCAAAGAAATTGAAACCATGCAAATGCAGGGGATGATTTTCAGGGGCTATAATTCCAGTATCCTGCAAAACCAATTGAACGGTTTCGTTGTAACGCAACCGGTAAAGTCTAGTCCCGTTCGTCGTAGCCATGCTTGCTGGTGGAACTGTACTCGTATAGTTGAAAATGAACGGCGGATTCCCTGGAAAATCCGTCGTGAAAACGCCTTTTATGCCGAAGAAATGCGCTTGTAAAAGCGCAGTACTCGGCATAACAAACGTAACATTATTTATACTAGCAACAACCCTGCTTCCGTTACCCTGTATACAAGACGGGCACGGGTTTATCCCGAGTCCAACCGTGAAAAGCAACGAATGATGTACATTTTTCGGAACATTCGCAGGGTATATTTTCGAATTCAGGCTTTTAAGAGAGTCGATAAAGCTGTTAGCGACTGCTGTCGCGTTTTGGGGCGGGGCACTAGTGAGGGTTGTCGGGGTAGTTTCTAGTGTCCCGGTGTAATGCAACGTAGCGGTGGCTGTCGCGTTGTCGACCCCGATAGGAGCGTCCATGAAGGGAGAAGCAACCATCATGTATTTTCCGAATTTTTGATCAGCAGTGACTATAACATTTGTGGTCTGACCTGGGGCAATTACAATGGTGTCGCTTTTGAAGGGTTTAACGTAAGTGGCGTCGACTTCAACTACCGTCATTTTGTGGCCAGCTATTTTGAAGAAGAGTTCTTCGTTAAGTGCAGCGTTGATCACTCGTAACATGTATGTTTTTCCAGGAGCAACACTTAATGTGTATCCACCTACATGTAATATTATATGGTCCAAAAATCAAATTTGTTCTGTACTTTGTACCTCGTTAAATTAAATAAGGGTTAAAAAGTATATATTACGTACCTTGAGACGGACAATTGGAAAGAGGTCCAGGAAGACCATTGATTGTGTGAGCATCAGAGACATTAGGGGCTAATCCTGATTTTAGAGCTTCATTGATCACATCTTCAACATCAGATTTCCACCATTCACCTACATTACATCGTTTTAAAAAAATCATTACATACGAAGAGATATCGACTTAATTAGCTATATATTGACAAATGAAATAATATATGCTCACCAAAAACAACCACAGCTTCATGGTTAGGTTTAGGGTATGGATATGGCACACCACGTTTAGGCAAGATGACAATTGCACCATGGACAGTAGCCCTTAGCCATAAAATATGAGCATGCCAAAATAATGTACCCCTTTGGCCTGTAATTGTGAAATTGTATACGTAGTTTTGCCCTGGTTGAATTGGACATTGTGTGATGTATGCCGGTCCGTCTGCCCAACCACTTCTAAGTTGTCGAATACCGTGCCTGTGATCAGATACAAATTCAGAATCTAAACTTAATAAGTTCATATGTAATTTGAACGTATGATAAAATTAAATTAATGAACTTAACTACCAATGAATAGAGACATTATATTTGACATGGTTAACAACTTTGATGAGCAGTCTATCATCTTCTCTAGCGTAAATTGTTGGTCCTGGGAACTTTCCATTAACAGTGACAGTGGACTTGCTGGAACATAAACGACTCATGTTCCTCATTACCACCTGGAACACCAAATATGTCTTTATTAAGGAAACAAACAACAATAACAACATACACAGTGAAAATCCCACAAATATATAACTTGTTCATCATTTTGATATGGCTTAAAAGTAATGATTTCTGCATGTCTTGGCTTCAACCAAGTTATTTTAAAATTTCAGTTTTGTTTGGTTTTAACTTGACGCAAAATTTAAGAAAATAAAGAAACTTTTGACGTTGATTTTAACTTGACGCAAAATATCTTTTTAATCTTGTTGTCGTAAATATGCTACCTAGAAAACAAGTAAGATAAATTGAAACAGAAGAACGTGTTACTCACATTGAACTTGTAATGACGAGTAATGCCGAAAGCTGGAAAGAAGCAAAAGGCCAAGAGGACCAAAATTCGAATCCAATTTGACTCCATTTTTTTTTGGCCTTTGTGTGTGTGTGTGTGTGTTTTTTTTGTTTGTGTATGTACTTTCTATATATCTCCTTGCTTTTCAGTTCTAAAAAAGAATGTGTTTTAGAATTGTTGCATTCTGATTTAGTGACCTGCCAACGTAAATATATATAAGTGAAAGTGCCTTTTTACTTAAATTTTTAATTTAATTTGCTGGTGTGTCATTTTTTTAGTTAGGTAATGATAGATATTGCTGTCCTCTCTTCTCCTCCCTCTTCTAGCCATTTTTTTCATCTACTCTTTCTTGCATGTTACATAATGTTTATGAAGTGGACCCCCATGTTAAGCAAATATGTTAAAGACTATATTTACTTGTTAATTTAAAAAAGAAAAAAGAAATATGTAACCCCCTCACTTTTCAATTTATATGACACAGTTGGAACTTTTCTATATGTAATTCCTTTATTTTTCAATTTATATGACACAATTCAAACTTTTCTATTTTGAATGTCAATTCTGATATACAATCTTTGAGGTTGAAAAATAAAATTTATATATTTAGAAATTATTAAGTGCTACTCCTTTGTTCACTTTTATTTATCATTGTTTCGCTTTTCGAGGTTAACTTGACTAAATTTCAAAGCTAAATTGAAGTAGTTAAATTTGATATCTGAAATCTAAAATTTAGATGGTTGAAAACTATACGAAAAATGTCATAAGTTTGCAAGTTTTCACGTATTAATATAATGAAAAAATATTATCTTAAAATGTTGGTCAAAGTTCATATAGTTTGACCTCGATAAATACAATAGTGACAAGTAAAAGTAAATGAAGGGAGTATAAGTCATAAAAATTAACAATTTAAAATATTTAACAGGCGTATGAATATATTGTGGTCAAACATTCCTGAGAGAAAAGTAATTTTATATAAATTGAGACATGAGGAGTATCATTTCTAATTACTTGATTAATTAGTTACTTTAGTGAACTAAATTAATGAATTTCTAGAAGTAATATCTAGATGCTTGTTATGTACGTGCAAAAGATAAGTTAGATCAAGTGTTAAAAATTTTCATTAAATTACTCAACCACTTTAATTTTGTCTTAAGACAGGAATTAATCAAATAGTAGAAATGCAAGAGGGAGCAAAATATGATCAGTTGAAATTTCAAAAATTATATTAGGTATATATATGTTATATATTATCTTTTTACCAAATTTTTTTACTTCGTCACTAGAATTTTGAATAAAACTAGAGTATCTTTTGCAAAAATGATATATTACATTTTTTACTTTGAAATTCAAAGAGAATAATAGTAGTGGCAAGTTGTTGAAATTGAGGTTAAGTCTAACAATTTAAAAGTTACCAACTAGGGATAATTCCACCCACTTATTCTAGTTTTTTAATTTCCCTCAAAAAGAAAAGAGGATGTATGAGGAGTGGGAAAATTTAAAAGGAAAAAAAAACGTTTAAGTTGGATGATTTTGTCAATATAATTAATATATTAATTTAGTATACATACTTTTACACATACGTGTCATACTGCCATATATATATATATATAAATTTTGATGAAATAGTTAAATATATTATGAACCTGTGAAGATGAGAAAACTCATTAAATCACTTATATTTTATTTGTACTTGTATATATGTTAACGTTTAAGATGGAGTAGGCTTTTTGAAAAAATGTACTCCTATCTTATTAACAAGGGATTTCTTTTTAATTGTTGAATCCTAAGTACCTCTTCTTTTTATTTTAATTCGTTCAAAAACGAATGTCACCTTCAAATTAGAAATAATTTATTTTTAAAATTTTTTTTTTACCTTAAAAAAATGATTATTAGCCTCACAAATATTTAAGAATGATTTCAGATCACAAGTTTCAAAAAAAATTCTTAAACATCGTGTCAAATCAAAGGGTGTCATGTAAAATGAGACGAAGGGAGTAATATTTATCGTTGAATCCTATTCTATTCTACTTTTGTTTTTCTTTTTTTAATCCAACTATAATGTTGCATTGACTTTTTAGTCCATTCTTCTATTGTTTTCATTTTTTATCCAATTTCTATGTGGATTAGTCGTTGAAGCATAAATCTAAAGTGCCAATTTGGTATTGTCAAGTGATCGAAAATTTTACTTAATATACTAATAAGAAATTTAATTGGTCTAAGCTTAATTAGTACTCCTAAAGGACTTCTAAATATATAAAGGAGTTCAAAGTGCTTAAAAAAAATACCTAATGTGCTTTTACTGTTATTACTTCTCTTTTACAGATATGGTACATTACCTACTTTAATAAGGAAAAACTTAACAACTCAAATTTTATTTGATTTCAAATTCTTAAATGTAAGGAGAATAATTAAATAAATATTCATGTCGCGGAATTTATAATTCAAATAAAAAAAGATTTAACAAACAAAAGTACTAAATATTAGGAGTTCTTACCTTTATAAATAAGTAAACATTTAATAGCTATAATTTTAATTAATTTCATTGTTCTAAATATTATTATAACAATTAAATAATAATTATTTAAGAGAAATCTTAAATGACATTTTATCTAGTTGTAGTTTTTTAACGAAGAACAAATACTCTATGTATATATATATAGATAAATTGATAGATATACGGAGAGAGAGAAGGTGGAGACATTTACATATAACAAATTAAAATCTCATGCATGAAGGATATGAGTAGCGAGAAACAAGTCTAGTTCAAATCCTGAATATAAAAAAAAAAATAGATAGGAAACACTTTTTCTTGAATAGAGCACAAATTTAAATAAATTAATCGAACTTTCACCTGGATTTAAAAAGGCGTAAGAAGCAAGACAACAAAATCATAGGAAGAAGAAAATTGTTTTTCTATTAAAAGAGATCCTAGTTAGTTAGTTATACGAGGAGGCTTTTGCTTATAGCTCTCGAAGCATGAAGCACCTTCAAACACACAACTTTTTTATTGTATATATTAAAATAAAGAAGCTTCTTTTGAAGGCCATGCATATACAATCTAGACTAGAAGGATAAAAGTGAAAAATAATTAAGGAATGTATCTATTTTCATTTGTTTGTCTTTTAAGGTGGTAAATGAATCATCGATTCGATCAAATTTGAACGAATTCAAATATGTTGAGTTAATGAATGAATCAAAAAAAAAATTGAATTGAAGTAGATTTGATTATTTTGAACTAAATTACGGATCAAAATTTGATAAGATTTCTCATAAATAATTTTGGCTAGATTGATTTAACCTGAACTTTGATGGGATGAAATGATTTCAACTAATAAAAGGACGGATCAATAATCGACTACTCAAATAACTTGAGCAGGTTATGACTTCATCGGTAAATTTAGTTACTTTTATGTAAAACTAGATACATATGCCTATGCTAACACAGACCCATTTTATATTAATTTTAAATTTAAATTATGTGATACCGATAAAATTTAAATAATTAAATAAATTTTTAATATTATTTTTAGACATAACTAATTTTTAATTACTATTATTTATAGTATTTTTTACTTCTTACTTTCTTGTCTCTATCTATAAGCAACTATTCTGTTATAGCCAAAAAGATCTAAGTCAACAAATAGTAAAATAAACCAAATATTAAATTGTGTTGTTAATGCAAAAAAACGTGTCAAAATCCTAACCATAATGTAATTTTACTACTAAATTTGGCTTCGAAGAACTTTAAAAAAAGTTAGTTGTTAAATAGTTTTCATGATATTTTTTTTTAAAATAAATACAGATAGATCCTTTACTAGCTATCTAATAGTGAATATGACATTAGTATATATACATTGTTTCAAACCTAAGATTAATCCCAACAGATTGATCGATAGGTTCTATCAACTTATTGCATCAACCTTTTATTTTCTTCCTACATAACAAATAGATACGTACCTCAATGGAGGCGATCAATTATGATAAAATCAAAATCAGATCAATTCAGAGAGTATTTAAATATTTAAAATCAAATCAAATAAAAAAAATAATTATCGATTTGGTTACTGTCAGTTTAGTTCGACTTTTTCGATTTGAAGAATAAGTTTATTGGGGATATACGCATCTCAATAGATACAAACATCTAGTATATGAACAACTCATATGAAAAATATTGTGGACTCAATTAAGCAATGCTAGAGTTATTATTACACAAAAAAAGTAATTTAATTAGTTTAATAATACTAAAGTCATTATGCCTTTAAAGATCAAAAGATCAAATCTTTTTAGAGAAATGATAACCCCAAACTCAACAATTGAAGAACTACCCGAGAAAGAGGATATAAAGAAATTATTTCAAAACACTAACAAGACAAATTTCAACAAACACAAATTGAACTCTTTTAGTTGTAACAGAATTCCCACAAACATAAACATATACACGTTAAGGTGGTACGATTTAATTCCAAATATATAATGTTAAGAAAATGAGTACGTCTATTAATTCATCAAACATTTTAATCTAGTCAATAATTGCACTAAAATTAAATTTAAGAGTTGGACTTGAGGAAATGGTAAAGTTAAAGATTTAAGTTAATTAAAATTTAATAAATATTTAGTTTCATTTATGAGTAATATATATAAACAATTATAAAATTTTAAGATAAAATTTTTCGGTTATTTTTGTATTTTTTTTAATATAATCAACATTAAATTAAATAGCATCAATTTTTAGAATTTAAAACTATATCTAATTAAATCAAACTAAATATCAATTTTTTTAATCTATTAATTTGAGTTACGATTCGATTTGATTTTGTAATAACCATGAACAGCCATAATTATAAGTACTTGTTGGCTTCAACGATTCCCATAGCATGTTATTTAGTTTACAATTTGACAAATTTTAGTTGATAGTTGTATAGCATTATGATCAGTACAAACTTTGTTATATTATCACGATAAAGAACAAACAAATTAAATATTTATAACTCTTGTTCAACTTTTAAGAACACAATTTGAATCAAAGTTATTGAGTTCGTCTAAACTTACATAGTGCTATCTAATGTACACGCCCCTAGTTTATAATTGACATATTTTAGTTAATAGTTATATAGCATTGTGATCACTACAAACTTCATTATATTATTACGATAAAAGATGAACAAATTAAATATTTACACCTTTTATTCATATTTCAACAACACAATTTGAATCAAAATTATTAAATTCGACTAAACTTATATACTGCTATCTAGTATACATAACCCTAATTTATAATTGACATATTTTATGTTGATAATTATATAGCATTATGATCACTACAAATTTAATTATATTATTACGATAAAGGATGAATAAATTAAATATTTATAGCTCTTTTCATTTGATTAGGTAATTCCACATTTCTATAATAGTTGAGATCCTGTTTATGCCGTAAAATCTACACTAACTGATTTTTCACAGCGCACTCAGTTTCTAACACGCAAAAATTTCATGGACTGCCTTTTAATATGTGTCACTATTTTTTTAAAAAAAATTGCAAACATATCCACTTAAAAAATATATAGTATCTTGAGTTAGGCTCGATAAAAATGAACTATAGACACAGTGTTTAAAGTTATATATGACTTAAATTAAATTATTTTTGTCTGACTTCAGTCATTTCTGTGTGCGAAGTTTATGCACATATGACTACTAAGTTCAAGCAAAAATGATTGAAGTCAGACAAAACAAAATGACAGAATTTAAGTTGAGGCCAAAATAATTGAATTGAAGCACAAATGAACTTCAATTGTATGTACCTAAATTTCAGCTATATAGAATTTTAAATGCAATATCTGAAGTTAGATTTTACTAAAATTAACTTCAGATATCGCATATTTGAAATTATTTTGAAATAAATAGATATAAAAAAATTAAAAAGAAAAATACAAATTAAAATGACAAGATCATAATCAAGTATCAATTAACTTCGCCCTTCTATACTTGATTTATCCCGGCCAAGTTCTTAATGAAAGTAATGGTAAGAGCAAGAAAGGTGTTGGAAATTAGCATATACTCAACATATCATTAACAAATTTTGCCAAATAAAAAGTTTATTTAAATGGTACTGGAAACTAATGATGAGTTAATCATCGTTAAAAAGTTTTTAGCATTGAATTTTCTTAGAATCTGTAGCTAAATAAGATGTGCATGAAATTTTTATCGTTTAGCTTCAGTATTGTGTCCGTAGGTAATTTCTCGTTTTCTATACCTACTACGGTAAGTAGGTAAATTATCATATATGTAAAATATACCGGCGCAAATTAATATTTAGATTGAAGGTGATTACTCGTAGGGATGATAAAATTAAGCTCAATCCGTCCAACCTGACCCAATCCGTTGAAATTTGGGTGGGTTAATAACCCGTCCAATTATTAGTTCAACCCAACTCATTTCAACCCTTTTAAAATTGGGTTGATATGCAACCAGAGTTAATTCGAGAAATATCTTGTTAAAATATTTATAAAACACTTTTTTCTTCAATTTGATATGTTTTATATAGTCATAATAAAGAAAAATATAATTTAATTAAGTACTAAAATATTGAAAAAGAACAAATAAAATAAGTAAAACTTAGTAAAAATTAGGTCTGGTTGGGTCTTGATCCGCTCTATAACCCATTACTCAACCCGTTTTGACCCAAGCAAATTTGGGTTAGGTTGGGTCTTGACCCGTTATAACCTGTTCAAATTTGATCCAACCCACCCAATTATCACCGCTAATTACTCATACCAAAATTTCATTTGATTTGTAAATTAAATTATTTATCTTAATAGCACCCAAAATAAGATTCTTCATACATACCAAATCATCACATGTGATGAACAACTTATTTTGGAACCAAAGCCTAACAACAATAAAGCTTTAGATAAAGCAAATTTCATTACTATGAAATAAAGCTACAAGGATATTAATACTGATAGGAAATAGCAAGAAAGTAAAGATACAAAATTATTCTCATTTTTCAAGTGTATGCAGCATACTGGAATATATACCCATTGAGTTTTAAGGGATGGTGCATTAAGCTCTCTTTTAAATGCAACTTATAAACATAATAACATACACAGTATAATTTCACCGTGGACACAAACCTTCTTTTGATCATTTAATGCAGTGTAACGTACATATTTGTAGTCCACCAGTAAAAATGATAGAGTTCCCTTCTAAAGGTTTAGGCGAACTTTCTTATATCATTGGATGATCCTCCGTGGGGAACATGTCTACTGGGTTGCAGATAAATAACAACATACCCAGTGGAATTCTATAAGTGAGGTCTGGAGAGGGTAAAATGTAAGCAGACCTCACCGCTTCCTCACAGAAGTAAAGAGGCTATTTCCTGAAACCCTCGTCTCAAAAATCCATAAGCAGAATAAACTAGATACGGAAACAAGGTTGCAGATAAATTGGCACGAAATGGCTGCATAATCCTCAAGTAATAAAACAAGTTTCTTTTGGACCCAAAAAGAACTTTAAGGACCACACAAAAATAATGACAAATTCACTTCTTTTTCAAAAACAATGAAATGGATAATGTGGTTTTAATCAGAGGTTCAAAAGTTCTTCCATTGCTTCCCTCTCATAGTTACTAAAATTTTTAGTCTTCCACACTTTTCTTCCTAATCTAAACTTGTGCAAATTTCAAAGAAAATGATCCAACTAAAGTCTTTTCACTCCTCTTTAACACCAACACAACAAGCTTCTTTTAATAAAACAAGTTATTTTAGGAGGAAAAAGACCTTCATTTCCTTATGCAAGAGCTCAAGGAATTCAGATTCAGATGGTAAAGGAGATATCCGCAAGCAAGAATTGCTTGCCACGATTGTTCTGCTTCAAACACAGAAAGTTCGTCTCACCGAATACTTAGATGAAAGATCTGCATATCTAACACAGTTTGCTGAAGAAGCCAATAGTGAAATGGATCAGATTGGTGAAAATGCCCTCAAACAATTAGACGAAGCTGGTGCAAGGGTCTGTTAATCGGTTGATTTCTCGTATGGTCACTTAACTAATAGTTATTTTGCCAGAAAGTCACTTTTCTTCTTGATTTCAGTTTTTTTGACTTTCTGAGTTAAAGAACTATTAGTTGAGCAACCATATGAGAAATTAACTCGTCTGTGAATATAGAGTTGGATTTCATATCAAAATAAGATAGTTGTTTATTTGTTGTTTCTATTACTTTGTGGAGCAGATAATGGAGAATATAGAGAACCAAATGCAAGCTTTTGAAGAATCGGTGGGGTTGAACAAACAAGAGTTTGAAGAGAATGAAAAGAAGTTAGCTGAATTTGAAGGCCAAATGGAGGAGGAAATAAATGAATGGCTTTTCTTTAAGAACTTAAGGCAAAGACGAACGGTGGCAGTGGACAAAGCAAAAGCTAAGGAAGAGATGGAGAAGATTAAGAAACTTAGTCGACAAAATGCAGGATCAACGACTAGAAGGACTGTTTACCTTGCATTCATAGGCCTTGTAGTCGTTGGAATTGTAGATGTTTTCGTCTCTTCACCCTCTGACTGGAGAAAAGGTGCAGTGCTTGGTATTATTTTGGTGTGTTTGCTTTCTCAAGTCATATATGAGCAGAGTGTTTTATCACAAACAGAACTGGAGGGAAAACAGAAATTCAAAGAAGACAAAAAGTGAAATATGTTCTCCTTATATACAAGGGTGGAGCTACATTCATCCAATGGTGGTCAGATAAATACCCTTCGTCAGAAAACTTTTTCAAATATATAGGTCAATTAGAGTTATTTTGATATATATACATATATCAATTGTTGAACACTCTTGATACAAAAATCACCCATTCATGTTCTAAAAGTATGAATACCCTCGACAAAAATGCTAGCTTTGCCACTGCTTATATATCATGCTAACTTTTTCTTGCATCATGCATATTTGGTGACACCATAGCCACCAAGGTTGGATATATATCGGATGAATTTTGTCGATCAAAGGAATGATAATCGTGTTGAAAAAATGGCTCATTTCCAAGCCACCATTATTGAACAAGCCACCATTTGAACAACCACCAGCCTGCCATTGTTGAATTCAACAATGGCTGCACATTGGCCACCAACTTTGAAGAAATCTTGAATGATTCACACTTGTAACATTTTCTATAAATAGAGATGCAATCCTCATTTGTAAGAATACCAAGAACATCTGAATTTTGTAAGAGAGAGTGTGAGCTTGAGTGTTCTGTAAATCTTTTTCCCGAATAAAATCCGTTGCTTCCTCCCGTGGACGTAGGCAAATTACCGAACCACATAAATCTTGTGTTTTTGTGTCATTTGTTATTTCGTTTATCTCCGGGTATCATCTTGGGCACAACAAATGGATACCTGATAAATTCTAAAGAATATAAAACTTATCGGACCAGGACAGTCAAATGGAAATAACTAGAGCATATGATATAATCACCTGAGATGAAAGGAGATTTCTCTTAAGATTCAAAGCAGGAAGCGTGGTATTGTGTGACAAATTTGCCTTTGGAGTAAGCATAAAATGGCAATCCTGCAACCAAGAAGCGACTTTTCTGTCACTACGTTGTGAATTCCAGAACCAACTTCAGAGAAAGCAAACTTAGGTTAATACAGAACAAAGAGTAAAATTAGTACCTGAAAGCTTTATCTTGCAAAAAGAATCATCTGATAGTTTTAACAAGTGTATTCATGTATACCATGCATCCATAGTTGGAGTGACTTCCTGAAGTGGCACTATTTAGGAACAAATTGGAACCTCTCTATATAGTCTACTTTGAGAGGTGAAACTCCTTAGGCTTTAAAGTTTCTAGCTTTACTAAACCAATCTATAAGGGTGTAATGAATGACGAGATTTGGGTAAACGCACGTGTTCAGAAACAGACAGAAAACATTCTCAAGTTTGCAATGAGAACAAACACACCTGAATTTTAATGTTGCGATGGTAACATCAGGTTTGCAGCCCTTGCTAACAACTTGGTTCAACCGAGTTGAGGATCATGTCAATTTTTTTGCTTTGGAAAGGACCATCCTATAACAAGCTATATCTGGTACCATTACAATCACGAAAATCTTTCAGATTTTGTCACGCTCCGAGCCTACACCTGGACATAGCTGGCACTAGAAAACCATTTCTGGTCCCACGAGAACCACTTGGCCTGGCTAACTACTCAGTGGAAGACTTAACAATAGTGGAAAAGCTATATAAAAGCAACAATTAAGCAAAAATGTTCTGCATAACTGAATAAAAAGCTCCTAAGCAATATCTGAATAAACTTGAAACTAAAATGCTAACGCATGGTCTATGGAACCTCTATTAAAAATGTCTGAAAGGACTACTGAGACAGGCCCCAAGTAGCCAGAACTAAAAATAAATACCGAAAGCAACACAAACGACTCCAAAGCCTTTGGATTGAGAAGAGGCCTCACCAAAGACCGGAAGCCGTTAGGTTATCAACAGAGCGGCTGTTGAAGAACTCTGTCACCTACATCTGCATAATAAAACGATGTAGGTCCGAAGGATGTCAGTACGTGGTATGTACGTTATGTAAGATGGCCAAAACATTTAATCAAAATATCATAACATTTCTTCAAAGAGGAAATAAGCATAACTCATAATAAAGTAGCAATAATAACAAATACTTTATGTGCTGAAGTAACATGTTGAAAACTGATAAGTAAAACATAACTTCTTAGCTTGGGGAGTTTCTCTAACCGACAACCACCACTATGAGCTTTGTGGTGATACAACGTCTTGCCCACGCGGCCAGAGCCGTCGTGTACTTTGCTGAGGTAGGGACGAAGAACTAGAGGAGTAGATCCATCCCAAAACTGGGCCATCTCAGTGGCTAATGAGGACGTACCGTGGTACAGTCCTATCCTATGCTGGCTACATAGTTTATGAGTTCGAGTAATTCATTCTACTCTCACCCATATCGGTGCTCAATACTACTCCAAAAATACTTTACATAGCTCATACTTAAAGAATTATAACTTCTGGAAATCTGGGTATTTTTCTCTGGGACTTAGTATAGCTTACTACTTAGCTTTCTCATCTAACTTTTTTAACTTAACTAAAAACTAGAATCAACTCAGTGACTCAAATCGTGCTAAAATTTCTTGGCTAATATGCAAAATAAGTATTTAAAAATGCACTTCTTGAACTTAACTTAAAGGTACTCAAACTAGACTTTTCTTTTCCTGAAATAATATCAAGATTTTCAAGAAAACTCAATAATAATAAATCTTGATCATAAATGCACATAAACTTAATAACAATTCTTTGATTGGATCATATAGGGATCAATAATCGTAATACACTTCAAGAATCTATGAAATTTTCCATGACAAACAACATACTTTACAAGGTTCACATGGATTTAATCTCAACCAAATATTGAAATTTCATGGGTGAAAACCAAATTCTAATTCTGGAGATATTATCAAAAATAATACTTTTTAGGATGTCCTTACATACCTTTGAATGAGTTTTTGGAAGATTGAAAGGAGTATCTTGAACAACCATACTATTCTTGTTTTTAACGTGAGAATGTGAAGAAGAAATACGTTTTTGAACTTTAATCATATTAAAAACTGACTTAGTTTAGGATATGGGGTGTGAGAAAGGTCGGAATTGCCCCTCCCAAAAAAAAACCGAAATCTGCCTCCTTCTTACACTAGTGCGCAACGCGCGCTAGTGCTTTTTAGCACTTTTTCGCGAAATCTCGTTTTTCGTCAAAAACTCAAAAAAATCCAAGTGTGGTTTCGCGTCCACTCCGCATCGTGGAAGGAGCGCGGAAACCCCACTATTTTGAGCATTCTTGAAAAAAATAAATTGCGTTTTTTCGAGTTAAAGTCAAGTCGAGACCATTTTCCGACTCGATTTTTCGCACTGATCACAAATCTGGTCTCGAATTTGCAAACTGAGCAAGGGAAGACACGTTACGTGCAAGGTCAATTCTAGGGATATTTTCGTCATTTTTCGAAGTATTACAGATCTGCATAAGAATTCTACCAGAATATTATAGGCGACAACAGTTGGAGAGCAACTCTTAGTGTTCATTTCAATGAAAGATTTGATTGCATCCTCAATTTTAGAAGCTTGTACAAAGTCATTGATTGCCTTTGGGACAGTTATATTTGAGCTAAGGTCTTCAAAAAAACAATCTTTCTATCTTCATGAGGTAGTGGTAAGGTTTGCGCACATTCAGACCCCACTTATAAGATTTCACTAGATATGTTATTGCCGTACAAAGTCATTGATTAAGTCGCTGTAAGCTGAGAATATAGTTTAGTTCCCTGTTTTGACATCAAATCCATCATAAAGTTACTTCATTTTTCCTTCTCTGCATAAGTCACTAACTAGGTGAATGAATATGTGAAAGAATCCATTTCTCTTCCATCACTTCAAAATCTCAACAAAGTTAAACCCTTCTTCAAATACCCATTCTCACACAGCCTGTCAACTGCTGCAAACTCAAAACACTTTAATCTTTCCAATTGATATGATTTTCTGGTAAATCCTTTCAATCCCATTAACGTTGTCAGTTTGTTGGAAAAAAAGACAAAAGTCTCACATGAGATGGGCGGACTCTTTATAAAGTTTGAGCAATGCTCCTCCTTCGATCTAGCTTTTGTGTATGAGTTAGACCTAGACCTAATTTTACACCGTTCACCCACAAGTGAACAAATCCATTTTTTGGCTCATTCCATCCCAAAACTCTAATTCCTCATTAAACTTTCCATACCCACATAAACCACTGCATATCTCATTATACAAAACGTTTGGCAACACACAGCTGAAAGGGGCCACATTTGGAAGAAACCTTCTTTCAAACATTTCATCAAACATCTTTAGAGCATCAATTACATGTATACATATATACATCAGGCTTCTACTCTCCCATTTCCAGCCCAACAAGTCCACGGATAGAGCTAGCTTTGAGGCTAAGGGTTCGAAACATTACAAATTAAAATTACTTTTTATATACATAAAGCAGATGTTGAACCTTTTGCATAGTTTGTTTATTTTATCATATTAGTTTCCTGATACGTGTCTTGCACGTGTATTTCTTATAAATTTTTATAAATCTATTAGAACATTAAAATTTTATGAAAACATACGTGGTTTGAACTTTGGTTAGTATTTAACTAACTTCCAATGAAATCGCAAATGGCTAATTCTAATTTGAGTGCAATAGAAAACTTACAACAATTAGAAATTTATGAAAAACTAAATTAAATAAGTCTAGTAAAGAGAAAACAAAAAAATAGAGAAGAAAAAATTTCAACATATATATCGTTAGTAAAACTTTAATCATAACAATATATGGGAAAAAGAAATATATAAAATCAATATATAATTTTTGTGTTCTTGTCGATATGTTCTCTCCAACCAATCAAAATTCAAGAATCTTTTACATCACGAACTAAAGTATAAACCAAATAATACAATAGTGTTAAGTGTTTCACTATTTTTACTATAGAATGCAAAGGATGTCCTAGGTGAAAACCCCATGAAACAAAAAGGATGAATTATATAGATAAAATTGGGAGAATATCAAAAGATAACTTAAAGCTTGGATCAAATAGTTGGAGATTACGAAGAATATGGAAAGTATAAGAGTTATGAATATGAAGAGTAACAATTGAATAAATAATTAAATATGAGTTAGACTTTATAAAGGATTTTTTAAAAAAAATTTAATGGTATTATTGTAATAACTTAACTTTGTAAGGATATTTCGGTATTTCAATTTTAACTTTTTTATTCCCTTTTTAATAATATAATTTTAAACTAAAATCATAACACACATCACTAGAATATAACACTACATAATATTCATAAACCCATCACTACTGTTTGTATTATGAAAAAACTTGTCTTAGCTGATTGCAAATAACTAATTAGTGTTGAAATTGATGTTATAAATAAAAAGTTACACATTTGAATAACAATGTTAAAATTGATAATAATTCATGTGCTTGTTGGTAAAAGAGCATTGATAAATTGTTCTTTTATTAAGATAAAAATAACATTAGCCTTAAAGTTCTTACAAAACATCATACATGTGAAAATACTATTGTGAAGAAAATGAGAAATGATGAGTGAAGATAAAGTTAGCAGTTTTTTCTAGGAAAATGTCTTTTGAGAATTAAATATGTATTTAAAATAAAATTTAAAAAATCGATTAAATTAGAAGTGTTGAGAAGAAAGTCGAAAATCATCAATTTATAATTTTAACTTATTTTAATTCACAACACTTTAAATTTTCATAAGCAAATTTTATCAACTTATAAGTTTAGCCAAACAAGTTTTAAACGAAAATATATTCGTATAAATTGGGACTAAAGGAGTAACGGAGTCATATTGAAAGATTAAGAAAATGGAAAAAATTATTTGGATTGAATATTTTTTAAAAAAATCATTGCTGATTTTAGAATTCTTTTTATTTATTATTTTTTATAGCAATATTATACTTGTACCAGAACTGAATTATGCATGCAATATAAATGAATTATAAGTGTTTAAAAATATATTGTGCTTGTTTAATAAGAAATTTGTAACACCCCACACTTTACAATATTGGTACAATTCAAAGGAAACATGACATGAAAAGGGCAAGTGACGCTAAAT
>JAPFFP010000002.1:19340781-19360612 GCA_026153255.1 Solanum medicagineum | reverse complement strand
ACTGGATGCAATTGCTACATTGGTTAGAGTACTTACAGTTACATGTACAGTAGCCAATTTAATCACAATTGGGCCACTTAATTAGATCTGACTGCAACGCTTTTTTTAATATAGCTTACCTAAATATATCATATTTAAAAAAATATTTATTATTATAGTTGTATAATTTAATATATGTATAATTCACTTTTAAATTTTTTATCAAATCAAGTCTAATACACTTTAAGACATTTAAAATACATTTGTATTGGGCACAAAAATATTTTTATACAGAGTATAATACATCTATATTAGATGCATAATCATTTTGAATACATAATGCAGTTTTTTAATCAAAATAAATACAATCATTATAATACATATATATATTATATATATAATTTATTTTTAATACATAGTACAGTTAATATAAATGATAATATTTTCTAAATATATTATACCTAGTTAATACATAAAAAATATATTTAAAAGCAACAAATATTTTATAAAAAGAACTTAAAAAGATAATTATCCTTTTTTTGAGTTCTTTCAATCAATTTCTAAACTCAAAATTTGCTAACACCAAAATAACAAATTATACGAGTAACATTTTATATTGATGGTTCTCCTCCCACCTCCACCAGCACCCCAATCCCCCAACCCCTGCCCATTTTATAGATCGACTCGAGCTTATTTTAAAATTTTGTTACAGATACGAATCACTTTACACATTCTAATATTTTAAAATCGTATCTAATACACACCATTTTTGCGATATGTTTAACCAATCACTTAAAAATAAGTAAGCAAATCATTTATTTTTTTAAAAAATATAGTGTCATGGAAACATTTGTTTCTTACTAAACACACCCTTAATGATTAAAATTTAAAAATAATGTGGCTATTTTCTTCCTAAAATTTGACAGGTAAAATCAAATTATTTGTGTTTTCTTTTCATTTTTTTCAACTTAAAATAGAAGTGGCGACATAGCAGGTAACCAACGGACTTTGTATACAATTTTGACAAATATGGAACAAACAACATAATGAATGAAAATTCACTAAATATGGACAGACAGCATATGCAGGTGCAAAAAGAAAACTCTTCAAGAAAAAACATAAAGATTGTAAACCCTTTGGCTATCACACATCTAGAATTTGGTAAATTTTAAAAATCTACGCAAAATAGATCTAATGTAAAATTATTTATCCTTAATAGATTCAATCAAAATTATTTACCCTTAATCGACGTACAACCCAAACTATTTATCTTTTTACCTCACTTTTCCCTTTTTATTTCGCCCATGATGTCGTGTTGACATCAGCATGATGACAGTATGAATACTATGAAATAATCATATGTGATATCCCGACAGTATGTATATACTATACCGGTATCATGTAGAATGAGTTCAATCATGTGTGATACTCAGGCGGTATAGTAATACCCAATTGTGTTTTTTTTTAAGAAATAAATAATAAACAATTAAACAAATTATTAATTTTTAAATTAGTTAAAAATATATTCTTGTGATACTCGTCAGTATATTGATACCATATTGGTGAGATATAATTTTGAGCTCTTTTTTTAATAAATAAAATAATTAAGAGTTAATTATTAAAGTTACAAACTTATTTATTAAATTCTAAATTAGTAGAACATATATTTTTTGTGATACTTTATGGTATATTGATACCATTTTGATATCATAGATGATTGAGCTTAATCATCTGTGATACCTTGTCGGTATATGTATATCCTATTGATATATAATACAAGGTGATTGCTGACATTAACGCGCGAATTTTAATAGTGGGGGCATAAAATATAAGAGGGTATATGAATATAAATAGTTTATTTCAAAGGGGCATAAGCTTAGTTTTCCTAAATTTTATTTTGCTTTCTATAGCATATTTTCAATTTCTACCTTCTTGATTTTTGCGCCTAATTTTGTAATTTTACTGTACCCAAAAACTAAATTTCCTGAATGTATGTGTATTGGACATGTACAAACACAAACTGATCAGTTCTTGCAGAAATTTCATTCATTTCCGTAGTTTTTTGGGTTTGTTTAAAGAGCAGTAATATCAAAGAAAGGAAGTTTTCCTGAGGTCTCTTGGTGATTTAACCTTGGAAATATGGGCTAGTGAAATAACATGTCTATTGAAACGACTTAATACCTTCAATCGATATCAATAATATATCTGGTGAGATGACTTAATCTCTTCAGTCAATGTCAATAAGATGTCTAGTATAATTTCATGAGTTGTACGTATCCAAACTTTATGTGATTAGAGATATCGCTTCTAGTAGTTCGAAACAAAATAACGACAACAAATAGCAAATGAACACAGCAAATAAAGCAACAAGTAGTAATAGAATTGAAGAATAACATCAGCTTTTATCTCTATCATAATCATAATCGCTAAAATAAGTGATATCGAGAGTATAGTTTTCAGTATCGATTTCAATATCACAAGATAATCAGAGCAAAAGCTAAAGACACAGTAATAACAAGTACAAGAGAACTTCCCAGCTTCACGTTGTAAACTTCTTCTTACACAATCCAAGTTTCATCACAATGTACTCTATTGTAACATTAACCAGGTCCATGACCATTCTTACTGAGCTCAAGCAGACGTGGTTATCGGAGAGGAGAAGGAAATATTCAACGTCATAAAATACAGTGTCCCGTAAAATCTCAACATTTTTTACATGGTTACAAAAACCCTCTGAGTCGATAGTATACACAGATTCATGTCAGATCAACGAACGTCCTTTTTCGAGAACTCTATTGTTCAAGATCAACCGCGCAAAATGATGGAAATTTTCTGAATTGTCATATTTGAACTGTTGATCATACCCAGCATCAGTAAGTTGGTTTTTTCGCTTAAGGCCCAGAAAGGAGTGATTTACTTCATTTCTTCGACCTGATGGAAACGTGTTGTACTGTAGGTGACTGCAGCATCACAAATCAGTGTTCCGTGAAAATGATGGTAGTGGCATGGCCTCCTGCGGACGAAGGATGACAAGCACACCAAACATTCCCAGCATAGGGAGTACGAGAATCCATTTCAGTAGCTTATGATAATGCATATGGAATGTTAGAGAGAAATCATCTGAGAAATATAGCCCGTTCTTGTCAACCATCTCCAACAAAACAGTCCCAGCAGTCCTCACACTAACAGTTGGGAGAATAATCCGATGTTTTCCAGGACGATCAAATATCTTATTTTGCTTAATAGTTCGTTCCCCTAGGTAATTACCAGGAACTAACAAGCTTACCTGTGTCACCATGGAGAAGAAAGAACTGATGAGATTTTAATAGTATGCAGGATGGACCAAGTATGTGAAAGCTATTTACCGTGACATTATAAGGAGCTTGAGACCCAGATGGGTATCTGTATTTATCAACAATCTCTATTTCAACCCAGAAGCTCTTGCCCTCTTCATCACGGAAAGCTCTTGAAGATGGAGTTGCATAGATCCCCTCACGGTTATTACGGTAAGCAGCATTGTTTCGCCCTTGATTAGGAGATCTCCAAGCCTGAGTGCAGGTATCGGTATCACAGAACACGAACAATTAAGCAAAAACAAATACACCAAAATTTTCACTTGCCTTGAGGGGGTGATGTGGAGCAGGCGTGGAGAAACAGAAGACATTGCCATTCATGGTTGTTACAATAAGATCAAGATCATCGCCACCATCAACATTATCAGCCAAGACCATGCTGTATCTGTGACAAGCAAAAAATATATAGCTGATCAAAGACAAGTCTTCTACAAAAGAAAAAGAAAAACGGAGAGACGGAATTAATGGTTGTCTTACGAAGTTTCACCAATATCTACAACATCAGCACATGATGTTGGTCCGTCTATGAGATACAAATAACCATCAAATGACATTGTGACAATTGTAAGCCCTTTTTTCTTCTCCCCGCGTTTGCTCAAGTCAACAAGAAGTGCTCGATTCATCACCCTACCATGAGTCCTATAAGGATATGGTCGTACAAATGAGCCATCTCTGCCATCTAGAACATATATATTCCCGGAAAGTGTTGGGACAACGACATCTGTATGGCCATCCCCATCCACATCACCAATGACTGGTCCCTGAGGAACAAGGCTCTTTAGATGCTTTTCCCAAATTTCTGTGCCTTGTGAAGTCCAAGCAGCAACATTTCCATGTGAATCTGTTGTAACTAGCTCAATCTTTCCATCATCATTAATATCAGCTGCAAGTACAGCTCCTTGGATTTCAGCCATTTGGAGAGGGAAATTTTCCCTCACTTTGCCTGATGTTAGGTCATTAGTTTTCAAAAGGTATGCCAATAAGAACAATCATATGAAGCAGAACAGACAATGATTAGGAGGACAGATTTACTAAAGAAAATGAACAACACCACTTCAAAACCTAATAGCCACTTGGGAAACATGTATTAGCGACCAGCGGAAAGTAGATCAAAAGTATTCCGCAAATTCTAATGTTTAATTTGGGTTAATTACGAGCTTAATGGATGATAATTAACTCCAAAGTGTGCACAGACACACAGGGGTGGTAAACTATTTGGAATGTGTTCACGGGTGTACGGTTTGGTTTCAGATTTGGTTGCTGTGGTAGTAAGGACAAAAGGACCAAAATGGAGAAGTTTGAAAAGGTCAGATGTTTTTTAATGAAGATGAGGCAGGTGGTGCCATTAAATAAGTTTATTAAAGGATGTTTAATTCACACATGTTGTAATCATTGCATGGATTCTGTCGAGTATCCCATGTTATGTTGGTTTCAATGGAAGTTTAAGGCATCAGGTGCCAGCCACATTCTCCAGATTTGACGCGTGACAGTATCATGCTTGCGCTTAACTGGATATTTGATGTATCTATGGCTGAGTGGTGGCAGACCTCATTGACTTAGTTGAAGAGGGACCTAGCAGGAAACAGCATTCTTTAGATGATACAGAGAATTATAATTACCATGACGGGGCATAGTCTCAAATCAATGACATGTCTCTCATGATGGGAAAATAATTCACATCAAATGGAAAGAACAGTTATGGTTCTAAGGTGGATAACAGAAGCTGAAAATTACTTGAGAGTTTTTTAAATTGAAATGAATGAACTGAATAATGGATACATAGGATTCATATTGCTGGATCCAATAATAGGAATGAGGTGTAGTGGTCAATTGATTGATTGACTGACTTAAACCAGACATCAGCAACACAATATACTAAAAAGTAAGACTGGAAAGACATTAACTGAGGATTACCATTGTGATCCAAAACATAAAACAAGCCATAGGAGGTCCCAACTAGAATGTCCATATTTCCATCACCATCCAAATCAATTACCGTAGGCGAAGAGTATATATAGGCACGGAAGTTCCCGTCGTCAGTACTTAAGTCCAGCTGTGCAGTCCATTTAACTTGCTTGGTATCTAGATTGAAAACAACAATACCACCAGCAACATATTTTCGTATATCAATGTCTCCAAGTTCCTTCATATGCTCCTGATTGTTGTAGTACCTGTGGATTCATGATTCATCAACTCTTTTACTTTTTTCAGGTGCAGAATTGATTAATCAGCCGCCTATTACTAGAAGAGACCTTTTTTAGGACTTTTATTTTTTGAAAAGGTAAAAGAGCCCTTAATAAATGGAGGAAAATAAAGTGGCTCTATTTGACAAAGAAAAAAGGAGGAGATTTCAACATTTTTAAAATATCATATATGTTTCATACAGTAATGTGCATCAAGAAGATCAAAGCTAAGTGAAAAAGATACAGCTGAGGTAAATAGTATTTAGTTAAAAGATCTCGACTTGAAGAATTGCAACTCCAATATTTAATTGGCACGAGTGTTATGAGGACTGAAATGTATAGAACAGCCTAATAAAATAACCAAGCTGAAGTTTTAGTTAAGCAATCCCACATACCTAAGTAAACATCCTTTTCTAGAAGCAGTAATCATTATCCAATCAACAAGATGCTCACTTGAAGATTACATAATTCAGTCAACTGTCCATTAAATACCAGCAACAAATGTCTTAAATGGAATACACCATACAATGAAAACTCAACGACTTCAACATCTAAGGAGCAGCAAATAAATAAATCAGCAGACTTCAGTCAGAAAACAAGAAACAATGTAAAACCAAAATAGCACCACAGTGAGAAAGCTTACTCATGGTCAAAGAAGTAAGATACTGCAACAATCATCTCTGACACCCCATCACTGTCAATGTCAGCAATGACCTGATAGAAGCAAGGACATCCAAATTTTATTTACCTAACAATTAAAGACTATCAATCAAATAAGCTGTTCTTTCCAAGAGACTTACAGGTGTACATAAAACATGAGCATCAATATGAACATAATTCTCCGATTTCTCATGTTCTGGTTCCTCAAACTCTTCACCTTTCCATATTTCATCATCATCAAGGTAATCATCATAGTCATAATCATAATCCTCAGGCAGCTCCTCATTCTCATTATCCCGGAATAACTCAAACGATGAATCAGCATCTGCTTCCAGACCTCCTTCATTTTCCACAGTTGCAGCTCTAACATCTTTGGATCCAGAACTACTTTCCTCTGATCTTCCCAAGACATTATCTTCAAGAAGCCTTCTTCCTGTACTTGTTCCATTCTCTGGAACACTGATTTTCTCATTATCAGAATTCAGAGTAATATTATTCAAGTTAATCATTTTAACCTCTGCACCAGCTAGACTTTCATTTTTCCCCTTTTGGTCCTCTAAATTAGATGAATTTGATGTGTTAGGTGAAACTCCTGACGGCAAAGATACTGAAGCATTAGATGCGTGATGGCTGACTTCTTTTTGAATAGAAACGGTTTCAGTGTAAACTTCAGATGCAGTAGATTTTGAATGGTTGCCTCCATGAGTGGATGCATTGTGACCTAAGAGAAAATTTTTGGATTAAAGATATGATTTGATTGATGAAGGTCAACATATAGCATTCCACAACTAAAAGAAAGAGGTTATCATCAGAATGTAACATCACCAAATAAGCAAAAACGAAAAATAAATTAGAGTATCTCTCTTGACCTGTTGAGATAATTATATAGGAAAAATTAGTCAAGTCAAAACAAGTACAAGGGTCGGAGTCCCATTGAAACTCAGTTGAATACTGGAAAGCACAAATGAAGAGGAAGAATTGGCAATATAGGTAGAACAAGTTGAGCGGCAACATAGGATGTGAACTATTGCTGAGAAAAATATAGACCAAGGTACCAAATTACAGAAATATTCGAGAAGTAGACCCTACAGGATAACAGGTAAATTAATTCAGTTCTGCAAAAGCAAGAATATTTAACAGTAATTTATTCCGGATCTTATTAGCAAAAGATTAACTTAAAACACATGAGGAAATCACAGTTCAGTAGATCTATGACAAATATCACAGACACATTTTAAAAAATGACATATGCTGGGGGCAGCTTGGTAGCACATACATAAACAAGCAGGAGTAATAAAAGGAAACAAAGCAACTATAAAAAGCAAATGTCAGAGGAAAATACTCACGGGCTATGGAGTCCATGACAGCCTCCTGTACAAGTTGGTCATCATGGACATCCGGATGAGAACGGTCCACCGGGTCCTGTTTCAAACCCACATGCCAATCTTTTTCAACTCTCAGCCGAGGAATCTCCAATTTATCAGACATCAAGTATCCTGAGACCCTATGCAAATCTAACAAGGTCATACTAAATACACAAAATCTCCACAAGACAACTGTTAGAAAATATGATGTACTCATACCTGAAAAAGAGCACCTCACCATTATAGGTGGCCAAACCTATCTCCCTCACCCCATCCTTGTCAATGTCATATAGGAAAGGAGTGGAATGAACAGTTGATTGATGGAATGTTGGCCACCCTGATGATGTGGAAGTTACAAAATTTGTAAAGATGTCATCAGATTTTATTAGAAGCTGCTCAAACGTCAGTATTATTCGTATAGATAATTTCTTCATATTGAGGTGAATTTTGTTGTTTCATAGTTAATAAATTTACATCTTGGTGTTCAACTTATATACAAGATGGATGTGAGGTATTATGTAGCTCACCTAATAAGTTCACATTTATTCTCATAGCCTCTATTGCTCGGACTCTTCAAAAAAAAATTGATGGTTGCACGCCGGATACTCCAAAATAGTGTATTTTTGGAGGACCCGACACGGGTGCGGCAACATCTTGGGAGTATCCGAGCAACATAGCTTATAACTAGCTTTCCACAAATCATACCTGGAACTTTATCTCCATCAGAACCTTCCAGAACTTCCAAGTAATGAACAAAAGAGGGAACTACCACCTCAAGCTTTCCATCACTATAGTAACGATCCAGAAACATAGCCGAAATGAATAAATTTAGGAAACAGAAAACAGTAAAAGATACTCAAGTTCGTAAATAAGCAACTGCAGGTAATTTCGTTGAATCTCACACATAACTAGGATAGTTGTAGCTTTTTCCTGCATAAATCAGGGAGATCTTGAAGACATAGTTGCCTTTTCAAAAGACCATCCATTTTCATCAACAAAGTTATATTAGGATGCATGTTAGCTCCTCAAATTACAACTTTTTAAAAAAAAATAAGGTAAAAGTTCATTAATAAGGTATCAAGATGGTACAGAAAAGTACAGAGAACAAACAGAGGCCAAACAAACAGCCTACTATCGTTTCTTTCCTAAAAAATCCAGGAACTGATCCAGACTAGCTAAACTGCTAAGGTAATATTTTTATGCCAAAAAGTAGATTATGCAAACATTCATTCTTAATTCTAGAGATATGATATCTCTGTCCTTCGAAGTAAGCTTTGTTCCTCTCCAGAAGATGCATACTCGGATATTTCTACAAATCTGCTTCAACACTCTTAAGTACCCTTTAAATTTGCTAGCTTTCAATAAGCTCCTAACCCTGAGGCGTCGCCCATGAAATGCCACAGATATTAAAGAATAATTCACAACATAGTCTTGGGACTCTATGCAGAAGGATTAGATGAATAACTGTTTCCTGGGTCTCTTTACACAGATAGCATATATTACACCACCAAAACATAGTGTTCCTGCAGGTTATTTTGTGTTTGACAAGCCTCGCAAGCTGCAAGCCATCCAAGCATGCTATCTTAACAGGGTCTTTCGCTTCCAAATCATCTTCCAAGGCCAAGTCCCATCCCAACACCTATCTGCTTTAACAAATTACTACAGCAACTTTTAGCTGAGAATATTTTATCTTCACCACCTGCCCAAATCAGAGAACATCTTACTTTGATCCATAGGACTGATTCCAGCTGCTGAAGCATTTGGTAAAAATACTCTAACCTACCAATCAATTAGATTCCTCTGAAATATATTTGCCAACCTTAGTTTGAGTGAAATTCAGCAACAAAGCCTCCTTTATAAAAAGAACAATTAAACTATATACGGAATTCAGCCATCAGACACATAAATCTGTCCAGAATTTGATCCTATGTCCACCTCCCACCTACTTCTTTGTCTATTTGATGACTTCTTTCCACACCTGCTTATACCCTTCAGAAACCCCATTTAACATTCACTTACATAGAAGGTCTCTAGTCATCCTTTTTCCACGTATAGCATTAATTAACTTCTTCCAGGCTTCACTGCCACCTAAGTTATATCTCCAAAGTCATTCGAAGATCAAGGTCATATTATGTAGTTTCAGATTTCTTACACCTAGTCCTCCACCCTTCCTATCCTTGAGAACC
The DNA here is from genome assembly GCA_026153255.1 of Solanum medicagineum. Taxonomy (NCBI): domain Eukaryota; kingdom Viridiplantae; phylum Streptophyta; class Magnoliopsida; order Solanales; family Solanaceae; genus Solanum; species Solanum medicagineum. The sequence goes on along the minus strand of JAPFFP010000002.1, from coordinate 19,350,887 downwards.
ACCTGCCTTTTGGTTACTTTTAACAAAAAAACTGCATCCACATCATTGATTTTTTTTATTATTACAATTATACTCTTGAAACAAGTAATGTCAGAAAGTTAACAGAAGACAACACTTTATCTTAAGGCAATCATCATACAATCACAGTGTATAAGCAAATGAATTACAACCCAAAAGAAAGAAGCTTCTGTCTGATTACCTGTTAATATCAGCAATCAAGGGGGATGCATATACGCTAGAACTAACTTCTGTCTGCCATCTTAGCTCCAAATGTTGTGGGCACTGTGTATTCAACAATTCATCCTCATCTCTGCCAGTATAAATACCAAAGCAATATTAAAATCTTTTTCAGTTTTTATCCTTTGTGCATCAGGCATTGAAATCAAAAGTATACATCAATTTGTTACTTCCTCCATCCCATTTTGTTAGGATGTTTGCCAGGACAAGGAGTTTAAGATGTTAATTTGAATTAAATAATCCTCCATCTTAATTATACAATAGTGTATGTTCAGGCACAAAGTTTAATGTATTTGTTTTGACTTAAGTACAATAAATTCGTAATAATGGGACAACATAATATATTTACAGTTGAAAAGTTAGTTTGATAGAGAAAACAAAGAAAACATCACATCAAATTTTAAACATTGAATAATTTCATGTATACGAATTCTTAGAAGTTCTGCAACTTGAATAGAAATGGAATGGCGTGAAACATTTTGAATCTTCCAAAACAGAAAGAGAGTCATATAAATTGAAACAAGTACATATTTTAGGAAGCAATTAGCATCTCCAGTTTGATATTGATACTAGAGATAATGGTTATACACAACACACTGAATTATCGTCTTTTTACAAATTTCACACTCCATACTTGTTCCCTTTATCTTCCTGCACTATTGCCATCTATGAATTAAAATGCCACCACAACTCTCAAATATTCCGTTTTCCTGCCTCAACTATGGTGATAGTTCAGGTAGAAAAAGGAAACAATTAATAATAGAGCTGTCTTTTAATACAGAGATGGTAATAATAGAGATAATGGTTAAAGCACCCATAAATATCATCCTTCTATGAGTTTCTACTGTTCAATTTTCCATCCTGAGTTTTCACTGTCTATGTATAAAGACACAACTCAACTATCTAATTTTGTTCCATTTTCCTACCTCAACTATGGCGATAGTTCAGGCAGAAAATGTGAAACTCGGAAAAATATAGAGGGTGGCACTTAGACGGGTTCGGTCAAATTTGGGCAGGTCATAACAGGTCAAGACCCGACTTAACTCAATTTTCACTCAGTTTTACTTATTTTAGTTATTCCTTTGTAATATTTTAGTACCTAAAAAAATTACATTTTTCTTTATTCCGGCTATATATAACAGATTAAATCTTAAAAAAATTAAACAAAATCTTGACAAGATTTCTTCCAAGTCAATTTGGTTGCATATCAACCCGAATTTAAATGGGTTGAGCTAATAACTTAAGCGGACTGAACGGGCTGGGCATGATTTTGTCACCCCTCGGAAAATGTCATAGTTCGGATGTGTTTTCTATCGTTAAATTAGTAATATCACCAAAAAAAATGAGTAGAAAATTCTGAATGAATCAGTACAGCTCTATGTAACAACATGAATTAAGATATTATGCAAAATCAAAATCGATTAAACAGCTCAAAAAGCAGAGAGAAGGAAGGACCAGAAACTTACAAATTGGGGTAAGCGAGGGAATCATCAGTGGCTTCCCGTTCTCGAAATTTGTTCTTTATCGTCTCTTCAGATTGCAGAAAACGGAAATTTGAAGACAATAAGAGAAAACAGAGTAAGAAAACCCTAGCTTTCATTGAGATCACCGGAGGGTAATCAATTTCAGACTGCTAAAACTCTAAACTGAAAAAAATGAAGTTTCCAAAGCAGTGTATTTTGTTACAGAAAAGTCTTGGCTATTCAGTTCAGCTCCGGCCAAAAAGATGACCCTATTTTCACTGTTTTGGAACGCATTTTCGTGGTTTCACTATATTATTAATTTTTTAACGTAATTATTTTAAATTGCTTAGTGATTTATAAAAATTATTTTATTAATATAATTAATTCTTTTTTAAAATATAAATAATTTTTTACAATAAAATTTAAAAGATAAATTAGTAAAATTTTCCTTTTTATTTAAATTTTTAAAAAGTGTGTAAAATAAAAATTGGACAATTAATATGGCATCCAAGGGAGTTCTTATCATTTATAGTTATTTTACCTGATCTCAACTGGCATTTATGTTCTTCAAGTTTGAGCATGTATAAGTTAGATTTGAATCTATATAAAGTTGAACAATAGTCATCGCGTTTTATATGGCATAACACACAACAATTCAAGTGTGTTTTGAAAATTCATATAGAATGAGTATGATCACTTATTTAACTTTATACAAATTTAATGCCTAAAACATCAAATTCTCTTGTTGGTTAATGTTCAAGTACTACAAAGAAGTGACATTCTATGTTGCGATAGGTTTTCCGTTTTCATTAATGTCGGTGTTAATTTGTTTCGAATCTTGCAATCTTAAATTAAAGATATATCAAATGTATTAATATGTTATGACCTTAAACATGCCATGTGACAAATTGTAATTAAAAGAAAGGAAAGTAGAACAAATAAATTAAACATTTCTCGTATTGATAATGAAGAATTAATGGTATGTTATTTAGCCATTTGGCTTGATAAAAGAATGAATTGACACCACAATCTAATCCTGTAATTGAAAAATAGTGACTAGGTTAAACTTAGTGCTAGTAGCTATTTTCAATTATGGACGCTCAAAAGTGGCTAGCCCGCGCTATTACTACCTTTCCCACTGTGCCAATTCCTTCATAGTCATTTCAATATCTTTCGTTTCCTTCAACATGCTGTTTACACAACATCCCAAAGCATACATTGATTCTCCTTTTAGTTCCTCCTTTCCTTGGCTACTCAATATTCTATCAATCACCTCTTTTGATCTCTCAAAGCAAAAACTTAATCCTTTTTCTTCTTTTTGATCGTTTCTTTTACTAAATTTTCCCATCTCAAGATCATCATCAGGGAACAATTTGATCAAACTAGGCTTATCAAGAAATGTATTTATGGATGAAATCACAGTTTCCTTCAATTCATCATTTATACATTCTTGTAGCTCTTTGCAATCAACACCACTGTTTTGAAAATCATGTGGTATGTTGCTGATATTGTAGACGACGAAGAAAAATAAATCGCCTACTTTTGACAGAGAAACTTGGAGCTTCTTGTAGCATGTTGTGTTAAAATGAAGAAACCAAAAATCAGGCTCTAATTCTGCATTAAGACACAATTTTTTCAAGTCCTGGATATTGGACTTTAATTTCCTCAGTTTTTTCATTAACCCCTGCAGTTCTTGTTTTTGAACTATTTGGTTCATGCACTCTTTGAGAATATTCAGTGTGCAATGCAGTTGATTCCTAGCAAGATTGGCTGCTCGTTTCGGGTACAGTTTTAACTGTACCACGATGAAACAAGACAGTCCAATAAAAGTTTCTATTAGTCTTATGATGGCGAATTCATTGTGAGGGCCATAGTTTTTTCGTCCTAAGATCATCACGGCTCCTAATAGCGAGGATATTCCTCCTACTTGGCCATAAATCCGGCTATGTTTTAGAAAACTGCTGAAAATGATCCAAGGGAGAAGGGCTAAGAATCTTAAGTTATCGATTTTTTGGAAAACAGAACATGCCAAGACTCCATAGACTGATCCAAATGCAATTCCTTGTGCCTGTGCATTAGCAAGAGTAAATGTTGCTAAATTTCCTTGTGAAAAGGAACTGGCTACTGTTAGCCCTGCCCAAAAACCGTTTTGTTTGTCGAATAGTAGGCCTAGCCACATAGCTAGGCCTAAAGAAACAGAACACTTAAACGCGAACACCAATGTTTCTTTCCTTGGTCTAATTTTCATCCAGTTCTTATGGCAGAATCTTCGTGAATCATCGTTATATGATGTGGATGAATTGGTGAGAAGCATTTTTGCACAAAATAAGAAGAAAAATGCAGGCAGGCTTGTTTGTGTTGGAGATATGGTGTCTGATCCTTTTGCTTCTTGATGAGTGACTTGCACTGATTTTCGACAAATTTGCTCAGATACATGTAGTAACGCGCCTTTTAACTCTTCACTCACCAGGCCAGAGGAAAAGGAAGGACATGATGCTGAGGCGATTTCCATTCCTCTTATGGTTATTTCCATGTGTTGGATCTCATCGTCCCCAGGAATTTCCCAACATGATACGAAAAATCGGATCCAGGGTGTTTCCCACATTAGACCTCCCTGCACAAAGGATTACAAATATGAGCTAGGAGCGGTTTTCCCATAAATTTAGATCAGAGTCTCAGATACCAAATGATTATTAAAAGAACCCTCTATTATTATCCAATTAATAAGTTTTCTTACCTTCAAAAGTTTGATGCTTTGGAGAAGCTTAGCTCCTGTTTGAGCAAGGATCTTGGCTTTGGACAAAAGTTCAAGTGCAATGAGATTGCCCTTGAATATAGTTCCACTCTTTCTTTTGAGTTTTCTGCATATAATTGATGTAGTCTCCTGACCTGATAGATTTACAAAGAAACAAGAATAAGGCTACAACTTCATATTGTTTTCAACATCTACTGATTTACATACAAAAATTCAGCCATATATGATTAACGATCAGTTAATTTAAGGCTACATTATAAAGTGTCAAACTGTTCGAGGCCTAAAAGAACAACCCGGAAAAGATCAATTACCTCTAGTCCTAAAATTCTTAACTTCCTCAATAATATAGAATTATAGATGGTTGCATTATTCGATCCCAACATATACAATAGGACGTGTTGGTGTAATATACCACAAATACTATAAATTACAGTTGAAAAAACAAATAGGACGTGTTGGTGTAATATACTACAAATACTATAAATTACAGTTGAAAAAACAACAAAAATTGAATAAAAATTCATTCAGACTGAGGCACGGATATAAGGAGATTCAAGTCCACGGCCCCGTAATCTACACCAATTCAGCAGTACTCGTCCCTTCCAGGATACAACAGCCCAACAATGTAGGTGAATGAATTGAGGAAATATGCCTTGGAGGTTACATGAGTTACAAGGCATAATGATATTGAACATGACTTAGTGATTACATGATTTACAAGACTCTAATGGTCATATAAACTACAAAAAACTAATGACTATCAGAGTTAATATAAGTTACAAGAACTAATAACCATTCTACCACAGTTTATACCCACTAACATATGCGCTTTATATTTTATTTAATAATAAAATACATGTGCACCAACAGGACCTTAAAAAATAAAGAAAATAAGACGGATTATCCGGTGCAAACATGTTAATATGCATTGACAAGAGGAGTGAGATGTAACTGATAGGACTTGTGTGAACAAAGTCCCCCATAGAAAGTAGATAACAAAACGAAGCTACAAGTTTTGGGGGAAAATCATGCAAATTTGGAACAAAGACAGATAATATCATGATTCATGACGCTATGTTAAGAGTAATTTTTAGGTTGTTTTAGCTCGATACGTACCTCAAAGTAAGCAAGCCTCGGATAAGGAAGCGACAAGGCGAGAAGCGAAGCAACGATCCCGAGGACCGTGCTACATGCAACGCGAAGAGGGTGAACGAAAACACTCGTATGCACTCCCCGAATAGCACCATCAGCAAACACAAGCACCAACTGCCCAAAAGCAATTTTTTTGCACCTAATATGTGTACACTCTACAATAGCCACCAATAACGAAGTTCCCGCCAATGCCATGGCGGACGCAACAGGTGACAGCCTGCCAGACCCGTTGGCTGTTGCTATCCATACGCCAAGCATGGATAGCACCACGGTTTGCACCGTGGCGAGAATTGCATGCCAACAGCCGCTCAATGTGTCACCTAGCGTGGAATCACTCGTGACGAGAGTGGCTGTTACGTATGCAAATGCTGGAAATGCCGCTAAGTGTTTTAACCAAGGTGGTCCGTAAAGGGTGGAGCAGCCTATTATACTATATGCTACGGTCCGAATCGCCGAGTGCAGCCGCATTTGCCACATAATGCGGTTGTGCTCCGCCCCCGACACGGTGGTTGCGGCCGCTACCATGTTGTTACTAGCTTAATTAGAGGAAATTAATTAATGAAAAGTTATATGGTCAAGTAAGAAATTAATGAATCGACGAGGGTATTTGTAGGGACTAGCTAGAAAATTAGGAAGTATAGAAAAACGTGCTGAAAATGCAAGTACTATTTAGTCGTGATATGTTTACCCATTATTAAAGAATAAATATACTTGCATGCATGAACATATTTCGTAGAAAAAGAATTATTATAAAGGGTCCCGTTGTGCTAAGTAATTAATTAACTAGCATTTACTCTAGATCTCATACAATTAATTAATCTACACTTTTACCAGCATGCTTAATATAGAGGTTACCGTAACATGCTATTTCTCTAGCAGACATGACCATTAGGGGTCGTTTTGTTTGGATATAAGTTATGCTGGGATAACTTATAATCAGATAAGTTATATTAAGATTAGTTATGGTGAGAGTAGTTTTTATTGTTTGTTTGGTTTGTGATATTCAAAAATTGGATCCATTGTATAATTTCTAAGAATAAGTTATTTGTTTACAAAAATACCCTCCACCTTATTTAGCTTCTTTTTTTGCATTGTCTTTCTAAACTTTAGTTATTTATTTTTAAAAATAAAATTTTCACCTTATTTAACTTAAATATTTTATGTATGTATTTCATGATCCTAAAAAGTTATACTTTCATCTTATTTAACTTAAAAATAAAACTTCCATCTTATTTAACTTTAAATAAATTTTTTATCTTATTTATCTTTTTAAAAAATAAAATCTTCATCTCATTTAGCTTAAAAATAAAACTTTCATTTAAGTTTAATAAAGTGAATTTTACCATCAAAATTATCTACATTTTAGAGCTATCTATATTTTAATTAATACATAATATATAATTTTTAAGTGAGTAATAAATTATTTAATTAAAAATATGTAATGTAGTAGTGGAGTGAATAATTTACCGTAAGTCAAAATATTAAATAAACATAAGTATTAGATAAATAAATTCAACTTATAATATATCCACAAATAGAAATAATATTTATAAAATATAATTTTGAATAGAAAATATATTATCATAAAAATTATAATTAATTAAGATTGAGAATGTTATTAGAAATATTGTTAAAAATTATATGAACATATATGAATATAAAAGTAGTGCATAAAAGAAGTTTAAGGAGGGTATTTTTATTATTTCACATCTTTTATCCCTGGATAACTTATCTTGCGATTATTATTCCATCCTGAGAGAGGAATAACTTATCTCAGTACTAATTATTAATCCTGAGATAAGTTATTCCAACCTTTCCAACCAACCAACAGATTAAAGGACACACAAAGTTATCCTGGGATTAACTTCTTTTATCCCTTACACCAAATAACCCCTTAATTTTAATTGAGAATGCTAATAATGGAAATAGTCTCTTTTGACCTTTCGTAGGAGTAAGTAACCTCTTCGATAAGGAAAAGAAATTATGAACGTTAACATGAGGAATGACACTAATAAGGCATTATTCCCTTTTTAGACATGTATATTATCGTATATAAAAAATTAAAGTTCATGGCACATATTACCTGCTTTGATTCGTCAGGCCTCATGAACATTCCAGTTTGGTTTTCTTAACATAGCTGATCCTTGGGGGTTGTTTGGTATACTAGAGCATATATAATTAAATATCTCATGTTCGATTATTAATCTTGAGAAAGTTATACTAGAACTAGTAATTAGTATCAAAATAAGTTATTCCATCATATAATGAAATAATAATATTAGAAATACTTATCCCGAGATAAAATAATATTTTAAAAAAAACCTTTGAAGTTCCTCAAACTCTTTTTCTACTAAATAGCATGAAGTGTGTTTTTTTAAACAAATAACTTTTGCTAGAAAATTAGGAGAATTATCCTAAATAGTCGTTCATGCAACTGATTAAGTGACTATATACTAAAAATAGCCAGCATATGTATAATATGTATATGATAATTGTCACACTTCGGGAGGGTATCCTAGACGTAACTGACGGAGACTATTACTAGCCCTCAAGCGTACCACTCAGTCTCTTTGTTATCGTTCAGTCAATTCATCAGCGGAATAGAAATGATATAATGATGATAAATACTATCCTATCAGTGGGCTCATACTATCAACATCAGTTTATCATAAGGAAACAGAATAGATAACAAAAATCTCAAATGTAAAGAATGAAAGAAAGAGGGAAAGGAACCCTCGACATCAACATCAACATCTTTGTCTATGAAACCTATATACTATAGTCTGAAACGGTACCATGACAGGCCATGGCTACCAAATATCAAGTAAAAAGGACTATCCAATAATAAAAATAAATATCCTCCGAATGCTGGGGAGGACTCACTATTGTCAGGAATGAAGAGCTCTGAACCTCAACGATCGGGCTGCTGAAGTCCTCGATATATAGTATCTGCATCATAAAACGATGCAGCGTCAGAGGGGCATTAGTACATGAAATGTACTGTATGTAAAACGGGCTAAAGTAAAAAGGAAACAATGTACAATCCTTCATCAATCACTCACCCTCACCTCAGAGTAAAAGACCAGATTCTATCACTTCGCTATCCATCAAACATCAAACAATCACATCACATCCGAGTTCTATCATCATGAAACCTATCTGGGAGTTTCTATAACTGACACCCACTACCTATGAGCCGGTAGTGATACAACGAAGAGATGTTGTTGTCACATCCGTCCAGAACCTTGCCGGGGTAAAGGATGAGTCTGTTAGTGGATTTAAAAGTCTGTAAAGTCCCCTTTCGGGACAAAGGAAACATCCGCTTTCTCTTACCTATTTTGGTGCTAATACTCCTCCGAGGACTTAACATGCTCATAAATCTATCAATCCATCAAGAACTCTCATCACCCAACCCCTACGAGTAAGATTATCTATCCAATCTAAGGGAATTATACCCATTCAACTCTATCAACAATAATTTCAGCTATCACAGTCACCAACACACTCAACTCAAGACTTAGACTCAGTCAAGCATCACTTTCAGACATTCAAGGTTTTAGACATCCCCCTAAGTTTATTATTCAAGTCTTTGTAGAGAGAAATTTCACGGGCTAAATCAATCACATAGTAATGTAAATATGAATTAAACTTTAAACATGATGATCATCAATTTAGGATACGAAATTATAGTTTAAAGAATGAAACAAGAACTCAAGATAATATCCAAGAATTTAAAGCAATCATTCAAGAACTTTCAAGAAAATCATAAATCAAGACTCCTAGACATGAATCTTTCATCCTAACTCTACATTGACACATGCAAGATCAATTTCATGCTTTTGGGAAGCCTTTACATACCTGGGAATGACGAATCTTTGAAGAACTCTGAATTCTCCTCTGAAACCCTTATGTTTATCTCCTCTTCTTCTCTCTGACTTAGTATAAAAATATTAGACTTAGAACAATTTTGGGTTTTAAAACTCTTTTTTACGAAAAACATCTTAAAAACTGACCTGGGGATAAAAATATATCGGGAAGAACGAAATTGCCCTTCCCGAATCCCAAAAAAAAAACCGCCTCCTCCATGCACTGATACGCGACGTGCACTAGTGCAAAAATGCACTTTTTGGCGAATTTTCGATTTCCTTCAAATTTTCGAAAAAATATAAGTGTGGTTTCGCGTCCTTTCCGCGTCGTGGAAGGGGTGCGGAAATCTCACTGTTTAAGGCTCTCTTTGTAATGATCTGGTCAAAGGTGGGGATGGGGGGTGTATTTCTTTAATATTATCTTTTGTTGGGTGGGAGGATATTTTATGATTCCACAATACCAGTGCATTCTTACTTTAATGTTGTAGTGCATATGCTCCTTCCATTTACATTTTTTTAATATTATTGTCATGATTCTTTTGCAACCTTTTAATTGCTGAAGAGGCGTACTCTGCCTCTTTAAATAGAGAGCAGTTCGCTTATTTAATCTGCACACAACAAGAGAGAATCGTG